>JAPSGF010000004.1:29899545-29927167 GCA_035772895.1 Perdix hodgsoniae
TAAAATAAAATAAAATAAAATAAAATAAAATAAAATAAAATAAAATAGAAAGCACACTTTCTATGGTGGTATGTTCACTAACAAGTCAAAACAGCATCTCCACCTCTGTGTGCCAGAGAAATGCAAAGGGATAGTACAGTCTGTGGTACCACAAAGATAAGCATTCTTTCATGAAGCAAAGCCTGGGAATTGCAGGCAGAGGACTTGGTTTTGTGCACATTTAACTGCTCGTGTTCTGGCGCTCAACACACAGTTCCTTGCTAAGAGGTAAAATCCTTGGGACATGGCGCTGCAGACCCAGGGAGGGGCAGCTGAAGACAACGTCTCTGTAGTTCTGACTTCCCATAACACATGTAGGGTTGAGTGCAATGTCCGAAGCATCCCAGAACTTCATAGGTTCAATGCTGATGGAAAACCTTACTGATTTCCCTTCCCTTTTATATGCAGATTTTCTTCTGTACATCACAGTATCTCAACAAAAGTCTCAATTTTACACACATTTCTGACCTGACTAATAGAAAATACACAGGTATATACACACACAAATTCCCATAGATATTCACCCTCATATAAAACTAAACATACCACAGAAAGACCCTATAAATGACCCTCACCTATGAAGTAATTTTTTTCCTTCAAAAAACTTGTTTTGGATTCAAGCTTGCAAGGTTACAGGCTTTCATAAAAGTGCCATAGCCATCAGGAACAGAGTATTTCAATACATCCTCCCCACAGATGATTCAGTTATTAACACATGATATTTGAAATTACCAAATGACTTTTGTAGCTCAGTAGTTAAGGCATGCTATGAAACTTGACTGGGTAAGTTGTGATCCCTAACCCAACGAAAATTTTGAAGCATGCAGAATTATTTGGTTGGTTTGTTGTTTTCATTTCTTGATTGGTTTGTTCATTTGTTTTCTTTTTTGCCAGAGGTGAAAATGAAGAATTTTCCAATTAAGAAAATTTCTAAAGATATCATTTCAGTCATTCTCTAACACAACTTTTTTCCACTTTGGGGCTGCATCCCAAAAAAAAAGTAGTGAGCACATACACTGTGGTACTGATCACAGAGTGTGTCTCACTCCTTATAGACTACATATAGTCTAAGTAATAGAACAGAGCAAATTTTCACAAGTGCACTGGCACTAAGTTCTTGAAAAAACAAAGTCAAGAAAAAGACAAACATACCTACTTGTCTGCAAAGTACAGTAGCCTCTACGTAGGAAAGGCTGTCACTGGCAGTTCACTACCACGATTGCTGCAGATCTAGCAAACACTTAGATACCATATTATCATGCCAGTAGCAGCAGAGGTATTCAATGTATTCAGCATTTCAAACCTCTATCAGAAACACTGCATCTGCACTGAAGTCAAAGGGAGCAAGGATTTCACCATAAAATTCTATGTTGAGTATCACACTAAGCATACCACACTTTGTATTTGTCATATTACAAGGTAAACTTCCACTGTTTATTCAGTATTACATTTTTCAGAGAAAAATACAGTTAATAAAGTAAATCCAACAGAGAGTCCTTTAAAACAAGCCTAAATAAATAGCAACTCTTATTAACACTCCATTTCTTTCCTTACACAATACCATGTCCCAAGAGCTCTTGAGAAATCTCAGTCTCCACCAATTTTCATTAAAATGGAAGGCTCTAGAATCTCCATATATGTTGCTAAGATCATCAAAAGGGTAGTATTAACCATGCAGCTCTGTCTGCAATCCTTTCCTAAATAACTGAAAATTTAGTTTTAATATGGTTACAGTTCAACTTAAATTCTATGAAATATCTCGATTTTGAAAATATCTGATATTTAATTCTAGGTATTTCTAGTAATTTTTGAATTCCCACAGTTACACCACTACAGCCGACCATTCATTGAGTGGAATTTAGTGAAAAGCTGTAAAAACTTTCTGCTGCCTGGCTGAACACGTTGCATGTTTCTTAGCAGTTACTTATGGGGAGATACGTCATTATATGTATACAAGACCACGTATGTACTATGGAGATAGCCTAAATCTTTATTATTTTCTTCACTGTCATTTGTGAAGAAAACAGCTTCTTTACTAGGGTCTGATGAACAAAATCTTAAAAAACTGATTCTATACAAGACTATGTGCCTAAGTGATTCAAATAGCACACAGTACCCAGGGAATACAGGGGCATCACTACTTGCACCTGGTGAGAAAGACACTAATCAACACACCATGAGAGATATTTCTCATCTCAGGAGGCAGAAATTCTCATGCCTTGTCTTTCAATTGGTTACTCCACTAGTTCTTGAAGCTTACTGCAAACAACCCTGCATTTTCTATGGCTGAGAACACTCTGTGCTGACAAGTTTCACACAGGTTCCCCTTCTGTGTTAACATAAGACACTGCTTTCAGCTAATAAATAAAAAAAAATTAAAAAAAGTTTCAGTGAGAAGATTAAGAAAAAGGGTTTTTTGTTGTTGTTGTTTTTTTTTCTTTTTTAATTTAGGTTTATCTGTGAACTCTCTTTATCCTAACAGTATTCCTTGGCAGATAGGTCTGGGGAAGTGAATGCAGCCACTTCTGATGATCTAGCATGGGGCCATGCACTTTAGACCTGAAAAAAGTCATGTCTTACCAATCACATCATATAAAGCCTACACAAACACACAGCACACAGAACTGTTTATCAGGGGGGCACTCTTCATTTTTCTTTTGTCAGACATGCAATTGACACAAAGTGGAACACAGGAAGCTCCATATGAACATGAGACAGATCTTTTTTACTTTGAGGATGACAGAGTCCTGGAACAGGTTGCCCAGAGAGGTTGTGGAGTCTCCTTCTCTGGAGATATTCAAGATTCATCTGGACACCCTATCATGCAACCTATTGTATGATACCTGCTTTAGCAGGGGGGTTGGACTCGGTGATGTCCAGAGGTTCCTTCCAACCCCTGTGATTCTGTGACTGTTGGGATTAATTCCACGGAACTATAATGTACATTATTTACACACACTCAGAGTTCAATTTGTGTAGAATTCAGAAAGAAAACAAAACAAAAACAGTGCAACTTCAAAGACATTAGAACAGACTATAAAAAGCTCAGTCTGCTGTACAGAATAGAAATAATAGAAATATTGAGCTATGCCCGATCTCTCCTACCACAAGCACCCTTATGACGAGGAATATAAAGCAACTGAGAGGAATAGCAGCCATCAGGCCTTACCTATCAGTTCTCAAGTAGTGAAAAAGTGTGTGGGTCTGCTACCAGCTGCCACTTACTTTAAATTAAGCTTCCCAGAAAAAGAAAGCAGTTTGTGTTCTGAACACAGGTTGAACAAATATAAGTACCTGACCTAAGCAAAACTTACGTTACCTTGACATAACCATTCAAAACTATTTCTGACCTTTTTTGATTCTTATGTCATTAAAGGTTCGCTTACAAGTTCCATGTGGGCTTTGTTTTGTTAACCTCATCAAAACACAAAACTTTTTAGTGTCTTTGGAAAAGGGGATATTTTAAAGAATACAAAGACATAGCTGTTTTATTTGAATACAGTTAAAAGAGAATGATGAATGCTATTGAAATGTACCAAATTGGTGGCTGCTGGTTTTGGTCAAAAGGTGGATATGAGGAAGGCAAGGCATCTCACAGATAAGGTCCTCAAGGGGGTTGGGATAATAAAAATAAAGGCAGAAATTGTCAGGAAGCAAAGGAAGGTCACATGTGCTTAAGCTCTGAAGGAAAAAGACCATGACTTGGAACTGAAGAGGAGTGAATGGGGAAGAATAAGAGCACAGAGGGGAAATAGGCAGGCAGAAGAGAGGATTGATTTGGAGCAAGAGCTGCATTGTATGTTTCTGTGTCAGCAACAATTAAGAATACACGCTCCTAGCTATATTTGATATATACACAATATATATTTATTTATATATATTTAATATATTTAATTTATTTATAATAATATGTTTATTATATATTTTTTTAAAAAAGCCTTTTAGAACATTTAAACAATATGTAAAGACTGTTTTTCTCATCCTTCCATTCCGACAGATATGCATTACCAAGACATGTAACTGAAGTAGGCTTCCACCCAAACATGTCTGTAGTAGCTGGTCTCCTCCTTGCTGTACCTTCCTGAAGAAAGCAGACCCTCCTTCTAGAGAAGGCTCTGGGGAGACCTCACTTTGGCCTTCCATACTTGAAGGGAGCATATAAACAGGAGGGGGAATGGCTGTTTACGAGGGTGGATAGTGATAGGACAAGGGGGAATGGTTTTAAACTGAGACGGGAGGTTTAGGTTAGATACTAGGAGGAAGTTTTTCACTCAGAGGGTGGTGACGCACTGGAACAGGTTGCACAAGGAGGCTGTGGATGCCCCATCCCTGGAGGCATTCAAGGCCAGGCTGGATGTGGCTCTGGGCAGCCTGGTCTGGTGGTTGGCGACCCTGCACATAGCGGGGGGGTTGAAAGTAGATGATCTTTGTGGTCCTTTTCAACCCAGGCCATTCCATGATTCTATAATGATTCTCCCATGTGTATATTACATGCTGCCTAAAGCAAAATTTCATGCTGAATCAATCAGAAAACACAGAGAATCTGTGAACAAAAAAGCACACTAAAAAATATTAACAAAATAATAAAGGACTCTCAGTATAGTTCATCTAGAATCAATTAAAACATGTATTTCTTGA
Source organism: Perdix hodgsoniae (assembly GCA_035772895.1). NCBI lineage: Eukaryota > Metazoa > Chordata > Aves > Galliformes > Phasianidae > Perdix > Perdix hodgsoniae. The sequence continues at coordinate 29,904,223 of JAPSGF010000004.1, forward strand.
CATTTTTCAACTTAAAATAGTCCAATATAAGAAAAAAAAAATCTGGACAGGAGCTACTAAAAGGCCCAAATTCCCATTCTTACAACATTCTCCATCCCCTCAGCACAGCATCAACCAGTCTCATCTCTGCCTCTTACACTTGTACAAATGTATATAAACAGTAATGGAACAAGTGAGTAGGAGATTACAAAATCCAATTTTCCTGCTTCTAGTACAAATTTCCAATACACCAACCACCCACCTATGCTATGTTACTCACTGCAGGAAACCCCACATTAGCTGCTGCAGAATGCATTTAAAAAGACAAACTTGCACCTGTAAAAACTTACACAGATATACACCACCACATGCCATTGGAGACTAAGAGATCAATAATTACAATCAGAAGGCACCATGCTGTGCTTTAAAATAAATAAATAAAATTCTAGTTTTATCTAGCATTTCAGATATTTCATTTCTATTTAGATCTCCACACCTAACAAGCCATCAGAATACACCCAATACTTCATTTTCATTGCAGAGTAAAGGCAGAGAGAGAAGGAAAGTGTGAGTGGCAAAAATCAAGGCTGGATGATCAGGGCATTGGCACCTGGTTCTATAAAGGTATACTTCCAAGTTCACAAACTGCTGTTTTTCCCATGGCTGAAATGTTTAGCTTAAGGAACAGCTCTTCCACGCATGTTTCTGTTCTTCTGGGCATTGATTTCTCTGCACATTGCTGAATAACCTCTTCTAAAATTCGGCATAGTTACAGAGCTACTTTCAAAACCTCTAAGGAACCCAAGTTTTTTCTCTTTAGAATAAAACAGTTTGTGACAAACTGCCATTGTTTTCAAAATACTATCAGTGTGCAGACACACGCTCAGCAATGTGTAATTGCATGTATATTTGTTAATCAGCAGCGTGCCTTCAGATTAAAGTGGAAAACAAACGATGAAAATCCCCTGGTATCTGCACAACCCATGGTTCTCGAGGAGCCATGGAGGTTTTGGAGAAGCCACTTTTTAAATACTGAAAGCTTACTGCTCCTTTGGATCTGTGGTCTCTAAAACAGCCATTAGATTTTCCAGTAGCATCCTGGACTTTGTGGCACAGAAAACTCTCTCTCCTGCACTAAGAAAGAAAATTATCTTTCCAAGTTCTTTTATTTGCTCCTTATTAGATTCTAAACCAAGGTTTATACTGTCTAATTAAGGGCCAAATAAGGTCTAGAAAGCAGCAGGACTTCTCATTCCAATATAATTTGAATTCTACATTAATGAGGATATGATTTAAATACAAATTTACATTAAGACATGGGGCCCTCAGAAAAAGAGTATTAAAAAATTCAGACAGCCCCTTTGAAGAACTATTTTAGATTTTCTTTACAAGTAGACAAGAAAGATTTTCATATTAAATGCCACATGGAGAAGTGTGGCCTTGGCTTCAGTCTTTGAATGAACTAAAACAATAGAGAAAATTAACAGAAGATGTAAATAGGATTTTTTAAATCTCTTTTGTTAAAGTTGGAGCTCAATTTATTCTTAGTGTTACATGAAGATCCTGTATTGGCTTAAAAAAAAAAATAAAAAAAAAAGATTAAAATAACTCTCTTCTCTATATTGATTGCATTTATTTATCTAAAGTCTGACAAGTAACATTTGCAAAAATCCCTTCAATATTTTCTTTAGTGTTTTATAAAATCACTTAAGAATCAAATGACATCCAAAATATGTAAAAACAGGTGCGGAGAGAGAATTTTGGAAGGGAAACTGGAATAAGCAACATACAGTTTTTCAAATAATCGCAAAAATGCCCAAGGGGAAATACTGCTGTGACATTTTATGGATTAACAGCTCTGATACTAGGCCCATTTGTAAGGAAATAAAACCAGGTGAAGTTTGAACATCCTATTCACTCTCATCTACTCATGGAATGCATTTTTATGCAAATACAGTTTTGTTAAACATGCTCCCTGTTCATGCAGGAAACAATGTTTGCTGTCATCAAACACCATCAAAGCACACAATTTCAACACAAGAAATGCTGGTCGTTAAGTGTTTCAAATCTTTATGCAGTCACAACATGCAGGAAGCACGCACATCAAATCCAAACAATGGGATCTGTGTTTGTTGCTCCATTAGAACCTGGAGACTGCAACAGTCTGATGTGGTTCTGGCAAAGAGCTGTTCCATTAGTCAGCATTTGGATACATCACCTTTCTGCACGGCAAATTCTGAACGGTAAAATGCAAGTGAGGTGATTCAGGTGTATTCTCAACTGTGTTTTAGTAAATGACAAAGTTATGCTTACATAGAAGATAGCTGACCCAACTGAATTACCTACATCAAATTTCCAAGTTTCAGAGCAACAAACACAAACCCTTCTTGTGAGCACAAAGTGTTCGGCTCGCTGTTAAGCTAACCAAATACTTATTCCTTGCACTGTGTATCCTGTGTAATATTTTCATATCCCCCTTTGTATTCTGGCTTGGATCAGGAATGGTGTGGTGAGCAGGACTAGAGAAGTCATGCTGCCCCTGTACTCATCACTGGTGGGGCCTCACCTCGAGTACTGTGTTCGGTTTTGGGAACCACAGTACAGAAAGGACATTGAGGTGCTGGAGCAGATCCAAAGAAGGGCAACAAGGCATATGAAGGGCTTGGAGAGTATGCCCTACAAGGAGAAACTGAAGGAACTAAGGCTGTTTAGTCTGGGGAAAAGGAGGCTGAGGAGAGACTTTATGGTTCTCTTCCAATATCTGAAAGTGCTTACAGCGAGAGAGGGGTTGGTCTCTTCTCACCAGTGACAGGACAAAGGGAAATGGTCTTAAATTGCACCAGGGTAAGTTTAAGTTGGCTATCAGGAAAAACTTCTTTACAGAAAGGGTTGTTAAGCACTGGAATAGGGTCTCTAGAGAGGTGGTTGAGTCACCATCCCTGGATGTGTTTAAAAACCATTTGGATGTGGTGCTCAGGGCCATGATTTAGCAGAGGGCTGTTAGAGTTAGGGTAGTATGGTTAGGTTGTGGTTGGACTTTATCTTTAAGGTCTTTTCCAACCTGAGCGATTCTATGATTCTATGATTTGCCATAATGATTTGTACTCATATCTGACCCCCGGAAAATTATCACCTTCAAAGGATGAGGTTCAGCTTCCCAGTAGGCAGCAACCCCTATAACAGAACCCTAAGGACAGATTAAATTTCAATAGAAACAGCGAGGTCAAAGCTAAACGTCAATGAAGTGAGATTCAGACCCAAAACAGGCAGCTGTCTATTCATCCAAATAACACATCGATTATCTGGATTTATTATTATCACTTTGTCATGCAGCAGAATGCCCCGAGACCTCCACAGAGACCACAGCTTCACTGGAGCAAAGTCTGGAGATTCTCCAAACACACAGGAAAGGAGTGTCAGTGAGGAGAAAAAAAAAAAAAAAAAAAGCTAAGGAAAGGAGATGGACAACAGAAGGGAAGAGAAAACCAACCGTTATCTCAAATCAGCAAATGCCTAACTGAGGTAGAGGCAAATTCAAATTTCTCCAAAGCAGGGGACATAAAGATTAATTGCATCTCAAGTCTGGTCTGGGACAATCCCAAGCACGGGCACAGGTTGGGCAGAGAACAGCTTGAGAGTAGCCCTGAGGAGAAGGATTTGGGAGTGCTGGTTGATGACTCAACCCAAGCCAGCAACGTGCGCCTGCAGCCAAGAAGGCAAACCATATCTTGGGTTACATCAAGAAAAGCATAACCAGCGAGTTTAGGGAGGGGTTTCTGTACCTCTAGTCTGCTCTTGTGAGACCCCACCTGGAGTACTGCAACTAGTTCTGGAGCCCCCAACACAAGGACATGGAGTTGTTGGAGTGGGGCCAGAGAAGGGCCATAATGATGATCAGAGGGCTGGAACACCTCCCCTATGGGAACAGGCTGAGACAGTTGGGGTTCTTCAGCCTGGAGAAGAGAAGGTTACAGGGGAACCTCATGCTAGCTTTACAGTACCTGAAGGGGTTTACAGGAATGCTAGGGAGGGACTTTTTATACAGGCAGGTAATGACAGGACGAGGGGAAAGGAAATGGTTTTAAACTGAAAGATGGCAAATTTAGACTAGATATTAGGAAGAAATTCTTTACAGTGAGACACCGGAACAGGTTGCTCAGAGAGGTTGTGTGTGCCCCTCCCTGAAAACATTCAAGGCCAGGCTGGATGTGGCTTTGAGCAAGCTGGTCTAGTGGGAGGTGTTCCTGCCTACAGCAGGGGGTTGGAAGTAGATATCTTAAAGGTCCCTTCCAACCCAAAGCATTTTACGATTCTACGCCCCTGCCCAATAATTTAGCATTCAGTCTGATTCTTTCTTAAAGTGAAATCAAGAAGTACAAATCTCAGAGCAGCACTGGCAGAACAATTTTCTGGATGACAATGACTGATAATTACTGCAGACGCTTGTCACAAGACTCCTGGCTACAGTTAGACTGAGCATAATGGCAGCTCAGTGCAACTTTGAAAAAAAATCAGATACTCTGATTGTAATTTCTAGCAAACAAGCAGCTGAATTGGTAAGCTTCCATCACAGTTAGCACTTCTGGCAAACCTCTACCCTCAAAGTTCAGCCAAAATCACCAAAGACCTGGGAAACTAATCACCGCTTCAACTTGAAGTGATGCCTCCAGAACTGCTTGACTCCAGCACATACTCTGGATATTGCATCTAAGTTGTGATTAAACAACTCAGTATGAACGATTGGTACCTTTCAGGTATTTTATTTTAATTGAAAATAAATGTTTCCAGAATAATAGTAGCATTCATGACATTTTTTGTGATGGATGGCCACTAAGACCTATGAGCTGTGATTCTTTTTTTCCCCCTTTTCTTTGGCAAATGAATGTCATACATTTGAAAGTGTGTTGCTTCTTTTTCTTTTTCTTTTTCTTTTCTTTCTTTTTTTTTTTTTTTGACTGCTGCCTCTTTGTGTCTACACCTGTGGTCACCAGCAGCCTCTGAACAATTACATTTGCTTATATCACTGTGAAGACATGACTGTATGTACTGCATTTGAGATTTTTGTTTGCATCCCTTAACAACCACACTGGGACAGATACTGTTCTATACTGAAGTCCACATCCTTCTACCTTTATGGCCACCCAGATCGGTCAAACTAAGCTTAGTCACTTACTGCAGTCATCCTTCCCAAATGTAGCATCCATACATTTTTTTTGCATCTTTCATATCTCTCTTATGTCTTCCAAGACATAGGATGACACTACTGCTTATCTGATTTGGAAAAATTATATTTTTACAACATCTAGAAAAGAAAGAATAGAGCAGCCCAAGAGAGTCAGGGTTTAGTTCTGAGTTAACCACAGCATTGCTGAGTCTCCAGATCTTTAATTGTGAAGGTAAGGTTTGTTCTACAGCCAAAGTGGTTCTTCTACCTTAAGAAAAAGGGTAATAAAGAACCCAGCTGTAAATGCTCCTTTATGGATTCTACTTCAGGTTCCTCTGCAGAGACCTTTTTATTTGTCTCCATACCCCCCTTGTGCCTGAGCCATTACTGGTTAAAATTGGGCACCTATACCTACTGCGAAGCAACTAACCAGTTGCTTGTGTGAGCCAGTTATTCTTACTATTACATAGAGACACACAGAGGAGTGCATAATATGCACAATACACACATTCTAGGAAGATCTCCACACAATAAACTGAAGAGTTATCCCTGCCCACTGCGGTGTGGTACTGGGGGAAAAACTACAGAAAAGCACCAGAAAGATTCCCTGGCCAAGAGCAGCTGCTGATTCAGCAAAGCTGGGACCTTTAGATATTCTGAACACTCTCTACAGTTTTGATTAAACTCTCTGCTGCACAGAGATCTATTTGTCCCCATTGTTCTTTCTCCTCACCTGCTTAATCTTCCAGCTGTACGTGCACCCTCTCTTCAAACTTCAACTTCCTTTACTCCTTTTTCTTTCCATTCAGCTGATCCCTCTTAACTCAATTCCTTACCCACCCAAAAAAGCAGAGATGCCACCTTTAATTAAAAACAGAAGCACACAAACACACTATTCCCTCAGGCACTGTGCCTGCACAGATTAATCTGAACATGCACTGAACCTCCAATATGTCAGGCCGGAGATGACAAGGCTGGACAGGCACAGGCACATGGCACCCTGCCTACAAACTTTGAGACTAACATAATACTTAGTTCTCTTACAGCTGACCTACTAGTGTTCTTCATATCTCATCTCCCTTTTGTGTGTTTACACCACTAGGAAAGTAAACTCCTGGTGTGGAGCCTTTCCACAACCCTCCTATGACAGCAGAGGCTCTTTCATAACCAGAAACAGTCGTCTTTGTAAAACAACACAGTTGAAGCGAATTTCAAACATTCAAAATCACAAAGGCCCCAAAATTCTAAGACTGAGTTAACACAGCAAACTGCTTTGAAAAACAGCAATTTGGATTTACTACTATCAGACTTAGAAACTTTGTCTGCGCTGAGTTTCTAAGTCCTCTGCAACAAACTTGAGACCTCACTACCCTCCTCCTCATCACACCAGACCAGATCTCTTACACAGACCCACATTCCAGTCAGAAATTTAGAGGCAGACCAAGAACAGTTAGACAATACTATAAGATGTTGAGTTGCTGAACTTCAGATTCAAACGTACTGAGGTCCTGCAACGTTCTTGGTCAAGCACCCCTGTGTTTTGGGACGCTCTCACTATGCCATCCACACTAGCAAAGAGCCAGGGAAGTGTCACTGCCAAACCCTGAGCTTCTGAACCCAATTGACTCAGGCTCCTCCCTTCACAATCATGAGACTGGCTCATACACTGAGCATTTCTCACTCTTTTTATTTTCTACTTGCCATTTAATTCATTTATTTCTACACTGACAATAAATGTTCATCTTCTCCTGATCTGTTTGCTTAACTATCTACTGTTCAAGCCCAAAATGAAATGGATGCATAAATATGCAGGTCTCAGGTCTGTTACCAGAGGATCCATCACTTTTCATTACCTAATCCTCAGTATGCAAAGTGCTTTTTTACACTTGCTCTGTACTAAACAAATAGGCATCTGCATCACTCACTGCCCACTTTCAGGCTTCCATCCTAGCTAATTCCAGCTTTCTCTTTCTTTCTTTCTTCCATCATATATTCTTCCTGTTTGATCCCTGCAGACCTTGCTATATACCCTTTGAGTTCAACCTTCTGAGTCTTAAGTGACACGTCTTTTCTTGAGGCTTCCCACTCGCTACATAGTTTCCCCACTCCTGCTGTCCCTCCCAAGGCCACAATCTGCACTCCCATGTTCTCCTCCCCTTACTCTTCCTCTCCTGCAGCAACTAAGCAACCACAGTTTTTCTAGCAAATAGCCTTGCCAGCCCAGTGCAAAATACCAACTATTTTGCAATCTTTTTCTCATTAATCCAGCGAGAACGCTGAAAACCTTAGCTATGATGTGACTCAAAAAGATAAAAATGAAATATGGATTATACAAACGTAACTCACTTTTACTAACCCTAGGGCAGCCTCCAGATGAGGAAGTACGTACCCATGACGTGCCTGAGGAAACCTAGTGCCAGCCAGCTACCAAAACCACAGCCTGCTCCTGAATTCCCCATGATTTAAAACAGTAACCAGCTTCCCAACTCTCTCCTCTGGCACATACACTCAGATTAGGAAGGCCTTGCCCTCAGTAGAGCAGAGAATCAAAGATGGGATGTGAAAGCCCCATAAGTGTTGAAAAGAGTCTTATACACCATGTGGTACCCAAGGAAGGTACCACTGGACTTCTGAAGTGACAGCAGACATCCATGTTCAGACACAAACATCCCATTCTGGGAGAGAAAACCCCACAGGAGGCTGCCTCTGTGCATCCAGAAAAGAAAAAAAAGAAGCTTAACCATACTCTCAGTGGCCTCAGCTTTAACCTGGAAGAAACATGACTTTTCCTCTTCTGTCAGGGAAAACCCTTTTAATTTTCTTGTTCATTCAGTTCCTGGCCTCTGACAAGGGAGTCAAAAGGCTGGCAGTCACAGAAGTTATTTATCGATTTCCTTGGTTTATTTATGAATGCCAGACATGCAAGGGCCTGTCTTCAAATTTAACACTTGGTATTTAACACTGTTAAATAAAATGCAAGGAAGATTAGGTCCTACCCACCTCTGCAACATTCACATAACAAAAGTTGCCCTCGCGGAAAGTTCATCACCATTTGACATCCATAAGAATTCTCAAATTTAAAGTCCCTCCACTGAAACTATACATGGAAGTTCCCTGTCTTCTCTACTTTAAGAACGCCTTCTGTGGTCTCAGTTGACCTCCATTAATCCTCCAGTAAATGGGAAAGAAACCATTGTTCTAGTCTGAAATATATTCAGTAGCAAAAGGAGAGAAAAAGAAAAAAAGCTTGATATGAGATCAACAGGATTGTCTTCCATGTACAATATGTTGCAGTAATCCACCTCAAGGTGACAGAAACGATGCATCATTCTGACAAGGTCTTGATTTGTAAGAAATACAACAAACAGTTAAATGCAGACAGAAAAAAAAAAAAATTTGACCATCAATTCTACAAGGACAGAGCTGGAATCATTGCTGAACTACAAACCCTCTAAAAAGTAGGAGAACAAACCTCTGCAATAACAGGAAGCACTACAATTGTTGCTTTTCTCCTCAAGAGTCCTCCCTCATCTTCACTACTTCTACCTCGAGGAAGCCTGAGCTTGCATATATTTGATCCCATAAGGGATAGAAACCAAAAGAGGAAGAATCAGATCAGTGTGGTTAGTTGAAAGATAGAACACTGTGTCACCTGGCTTGTAACCAGAACCTACCAGCTCCTTTTCCACATGAACCATTGAAATCTGCTCAGATGGGGACAAGATTAGAACATGAAATACTGCCACCAGAAAAAGAGAAATCACAAGTGACCAGACTTCTAAATTCTCTGAGCTGGTCAGTCTAGTCCAAACAGTCCACAATTAAAGTTATTTTACAGTGAACTATACTATTCTTTGAGAGACACTTTTTAAAGGATGGATGCTCACTTTTTAAAGAAGGGATGCTTTGCTTTAAGATAACGAAGTTTTATCAAGAATTTGCAAAATAAATTATACAGAGATTTTGCTTACAAATGTCAGAGCTTTTAAATTTAAAAACTATAATCAATATCAAATCACCTAAAACGCAGAAGAATCAGAATATGCTAGTGATATATTCTTAGAATGGATTTCACATTAAAAAAAAAAAATCAATATCTAATTTTGCTCTAAGTGTAAGAAAAATGTACTTTGCATTTAATCTCAAAAGATTCACATACTTTTTACATATACAGTATCAGAGCTCATTCATATAACTCTGCAATCTCCACCTCTGAGTGAATGCAGTTCCTTTATCTGACTGTATCAAAAAACAGCTTGAAGGAGAAAACAAAGAAAAACAAAATACACAATTAAGACTGAAGGAAATTAGGGGTATGAGGAACCAAAAAGCAACTTAAAGAAAAAGAGACCCTTTTGTATAGTGATGAATGTTTTTTGGCTTTTTTTGTTGATAGTCATGCTTTGGTTTCACTTCTCTGAATTTTACTTTTTACATAAGGCTTATGGAATAATAAAACGGTTACTGAATGCATTTGAGAAAAGTGTGCTTCTTTCTGCAAAATAAAAGACATACAGTGAAGCATCCCATCTAAAAGACTTGACAACACTTAAGTCTTACTCCAGCGAGCAGATGTGCTTTCAGTGACACTTGTTCCAGTGCAGAGACTCGCTGAAGTTAATCAAACTCAATGAAGGCATAGGATCACAGTAATGCAACTGTTTGTTGGCCCATGGCAGCAACTTGTTTAACTGTGTCACCTGTCGCAATGCATCTGCAGGCAAAACTGTTCCTTATTTTCAGCTCCTGATCAAATTTCACCAAGGCGCTCTGCATATATCAATCAACATAATATTGCAACTAAAACCTATAAAATAGCTTGTACATACTTCTGTACAGTTTGGTTCCATATTCTTAGGCACAAGCACATATACACATACAAAGTCTCCTGTAATTCTCATCCATAAGATGCAGACCCATTATCCTGATACTATGCAGGTGGCATCCAGGGCCAAAATCAATATAGTTAAAATAGGATAATCTAGAGTTCTCATAAATTCTGTCCTTTCTTCTCGACTGCCTAGCCTCATGCACTAGGCACTCCATCAGCCAGCTGTCTGGATGTTCCACATCTATAGCTAAAAACACATATCCATTTGGCAGAACATTTAACGATACAGCTTAAGCTTTTCATGCAATGTCAACATTTTTGCAATAAATAACAATACCAAGCAGACTTATTACCTAAATTAACTGAAATGATCATAAGTTGTTCATGTCCTTTCATAGCTCAAGCTTTCACATTATGTTTTCATCAACATCTTTGCAATTTCATTCAATCAGTACAAAATTTAGCTGCCTGATGTCAAATGCCAAAACGATTCTGAAGTTAATATAGCTAACATGCAAAAGTGCATATTTTCACATGAAAAGATAATTAAAAACCTAGAGAATAATGAATATAAAAGAAAAAAGAAAAAAACAACCCTGATTATTTTTATTTCATCTCCCCTTTTTTAGTCAGTTTCCCTTCTGCTTATAAACTCCCCTGAAGTACTGGAGGGGCCACAGTGATATTTCCCTGAAGCCTTCATGTCTACATGCTGAATAAAACCAGCACTTCCAACTTGTCATTAAAGGTGAAGTATTTCAGCACTGTGATCATCCTCGTGGCCCTCTTCTGCATCCACTCCAACAGCTGTATGTCTTTCTTCAGCTGAGGGCCTCTCAGGCCTGGACACAGTACTATAGATGAGGCCTCACAACAGCAGAATAGAGAGGGCCAATCACCTCCTTCTCTTTGCTGGCTGCCTCTTTTGAAGAAGCCTAGGATGTTGGCCTTCTGGGCTGCAAGAGCACATGGTTGGCTCATGTCCAGCTTTTTGTGCATTGGGACCCCCAAGTCCATCTCAGCAGAGCTACTCTCAAGGAGTCTGTACTCATATCTGGGATTGCCTCAACCTAACTGCAACACCGTGCACATGGCCTTGTTGAACCTCATTCAGCTCTCATGGGTACTCTCCTCAAGCTTGTCCAAGTCCATCTGGATGGCATCTCTTCCTTCTATTGTATCAGCTGTACCACACAGGTTGGTGTCATCAGCAAACTTGCTGGTGGCTCACATGATCCCACTGTCTATATCGTTGATAAGGTGTTGAAAAGCACCAGTCCCAAGACTGTCCCCAAGGGACACTACTCATCACCAACCTCCACCTGAGAGATGCGGGAAGTCTGTCTGCCAGTAAAGACCAAGACCCTAATTCAAGATCACTGTTTTGAAGCCTTCAGAGCATGCTCAAAGACATTAGAATGAATCTTTATGAACACTGTCTATTAAATTTATAATGCTTGCTGTCCTTGTGGACTGAACTAGGTTTTTAAGATGTCATATATTTTACTAGAAGTAGAGAGACTTACTTATAGGTACATAATTTCTTCATATTATCAGTTCAGAGAATGCAGTATTGCTAACTAAGAGAAACCTTTGAAAAGATACTTCCCACTCAGACCATTCAAGCATGTGAAGACTTCCAATAGAAATTCTCAACACTAAGAGAGCTCTACTTCTTGGTACAAGAAGAGTAGACTTTCTCTACACCAAAATAGCATGGCTGGGCTGTGTTGCATTCACAATAGATGCCCTAATAAATTTCACATAATAAAGCCTGAAAGAGTAATTCTCAATTAAGGTGCTTACAGTAAATATCTTTATTTTGATACAAGGCATTTCAATCACAATTCTAACTACAAATTTGTCTTTGAAGACCAAAATACAGAACATGTGTAAAAATACACACAAACTCCTCAGTCTTAGAAGATTATCAATGTTTTTGGTTTATTTTGCCATCTTACCATAAGCACAGTGCACAAAGTCCTAACACTGAAAATACTAACAACAAACAAACTCAGAAATAAGCTCTAAAACAGATGTTCTAGTTCAATCTGGAATTGACTAGAAAACACTATTTATTGTGACATGTCTCCTCAAGTCTCTGATGTGGCAAGTGTATAAATGATATTGCATATGTGTGTCATTATTCTGAAAACTGCAAGTAGCTTTTCTTGCCAGAAAGTATATTCGGAACATGGCTTTCTTTTTTAAAACTCTCTCTGGACATAATTATCTGATATGCAATCAAATTCTGAGGATGATTACTTGTGCGGTAAGTACAAAGAATTATACTGCTATCCCACTGTCTCACGCAAGCTGCCTTTCCTAAAAAATTATGATATCAAATTGATAGTAGTATTCTTTTCTGTTGTTTTTTGTGAAAACTAGAAATAACTCTGAATAACATTTTCTGCCTGGATTCCAAAACTAAGCATCCCAAACACTGCATAATATTCTATCACATCTGTGACATTTAAGAAAAGGGTTAAACAATTTTCTCTCTTGACATATGCAGAGATCTGATAAGATATCTACATCCTAACACATCCAATATATGGATCTGGGGTTAAAAAAAATAAATAAACCACACTGAGTTTGTAATTGATTACATAAGATTTTAAAGCATGTTTAATCACTACTGGAAACTATAGAGTGAAACTGCAGGCACTCAAGTTTTTCTTTTTATTTTCCCAAAATCATATCTACATGCCAATGCTGTAGTTCCCTGGATGAAAAAGAGGCCAAATCAGAGCAGAAATTAAAACTAGCAGGTGCAGAAAACCAGTGCAGTGTGCATCAGTGGGAAAAGTAAGGGAGAGGGTAAGAACACAGAAATTATAAGTGGCTCTAACTGTTGGCAACCACAAGTAAAGCTTCAATTTCATTTGACAGTTTCCACTTGAAGAAAACTCTGCATCCCAACAACAAGCCTGAAAACAAGTGCAGCAAATGTTAAGCCAGTATTTTTAAAATAGCCTTTTCTTAAGGTATTAACTTCAAGTCTTAAAATGCTTCGTAACTGCTTGATGAAGGGTGCACGCTACATCTTTGTTAGTTGTTTCCCTGTATTTCAAAATTTCAGAAGTCTCTTAATGGTGTTCTCCCTCAGGGAACACTGCTACTGTCCAAAAAAAAAAAAAAAAACCCCAAACCATACCAATCTTCTGTACAATTCCTTTTAAGATCTGGATTTATTGCAACTGTGTACTCAGAGAAGTTTCTGCACAGCAGTGACGTTCTTTTTTACTCAGCTTTTGTCTTCATCGCACAGATAATGCCCACGAATTTGTAGATTGATAGACTTTTAAGTCAGAAAGTGTTTGTGCAATGTCATGCTCTCTACATGATAAAGCCAGACATGAAGCACAGGGAGATTCTTGTGGAATACTCTGTGGGAAGATGCACACAGAGAAACAGTCCTGTGAACTTCAATAAACCCACTGAAAAAAGTATCAGAAAAGAACTCTGGATGAAAGTTCGCACCCCAGGCCTCCCCAAATTTCAGCACGTACAGATCTGAAGTCCACTCTTACAAAGTAGGAGCGCTTATTGCTGCCTCATACCCCTATCACCTCCTATTGTTCCAAGGCTTTTAAGAAAATCTCTAAAACTTTGCTCTTGTCTGCTGACAGTCTCCTTCTCCTGCCTTGCTGGTGAGATGGCCTCCCAGAAGAATGGCCTATGATTAAGGCCTGCAATTACCATGACTATGTGCAGTTGTATGTACACATTTTGACTGGATATAATTGTGTCCTTGTACTACCCAGTTCACCTTTTTAAAAAAATGTTGCCAATCCTATAAAATGTCCTGAAAGTCATGAATATTCTCCTTGCAGCCCCCCACCCAATGCAATTTGGTCTTCTTTGATGAAAGAAGGAAAAGTGAGATTCATGGGACCACAGAAAGAATAAGCAACAACAAAGGAGTTTCTATACTGTTTATCTATTTTTTCCTCTAGCTCCTTACTTTCAAATGCACAAGCAGTTCCCTGAACTCTTGATTCTTCTTTTGTCTTCTCAGTGGGATTAAAGATAGACTTAAGAAGCTACATCCTAAAGATAGTATAAAGATAGTCTTCTTCATGATGGCCCTATGACTCTTGCTTTCATTTCTGCCAAGTGTCCCAGTTTTAACAGAAAGGATGAAGAATGATCTTACTTCTTTTCCTCATGTTTATGGAGGCAGAATTAACATCAGCAGGTTTACACCATTCAGGCTAAGACACTCATGAAGCCCTAGCTCCCTATTTTACCTGTAAATAGAATATAAAATGAAGGTGGCAGCAGTTGCCACTGCGCTTCAAGCAGTATTCAGTATTTTCTGCCAATATTAGGTACAGTCCAAATGTTAGAAATGGAGGAAACAAACTGTCTCCAGGAAATCGGTTAAGAGCACATGCCTCCTGGCCAATCTGTTAAACTTCAGTTACGTAGCTAGTAGTTCAGCATGGAAGCTTCTGGTTGCACACAGGAAATTACATGGAGTATCTTGAAACCTCTCTCATCACATCAGATTCTAAGCAAAGACAACTGACTTTGGGATGTAGCAGCCCTAAGAATAGAGCAGCTCCAATACCCCTGAATTCTACTAAAATCAAGATTATGCACCATACTAGATGGTCAAAATAGGGTGTTAAGATCACCTTCTCCCAAATTATTAACTGCCACTCCCACAGCAATTCTTGAAATAACTCTCAAAAGCTAGGATCAGTTCAAGTGTCTGTTAGCTTCTCTTCTAGAGCTTCCCAACTAGAGTTACAAAAGTACAAGGAAATGTCTAAGTCCCCGAGTTAAGTTTCCGGCTATTGCCAATACACTGAAAAATGATCTCTTCCACCTTCTTCATAAATCCCACCAGAAGTGTAGCAAGAGTTTTTGTCTCCACGTAAAGTTGCTCCAGAAAATTATTGCCATGGTAGTTAGGAAGCTTTTTCTAATTTATTTTTATTAAATCCATCTAACACTGAGTTACAGTTGTTCCCCCTTGGATAAGCTACTTTTCCACAAGGAGAGAATTGCTCTGGCCATCCATGCAGTGTAGTATTCTTTTGGGCTCTGAAAGCCCACAGCTGAACAGAACTGGAGCTCAGTTATGTGTTCACGGCTCTCATGTTCCGCACATAGTACTTAACTAACCCAGTGAAATAAAGCACACAATTGCACATGAGCAAATTTAAGCTTAAGTATATCCATATAGGCATATGTAGTTCTGTGATTTGTCTATGATTGAAATTTGCTGCATATTCCCTAGGGCTACTTATCTTCAAGGTACCTTGTACATACAAACAATATAGTTGTCTCAGGCTGTCTAATGTTTGAATGTACACTTTAAATTTTTAATCTATTTTTCCTTTAAAAATTGTCTGGTTTTTTGGGTTGGGTTTTGGTTTTTTGGGTGTTTTTTGTTGTTTTTTTTTTCACTTTTGCAAATGACAGTTTGTTTCTTTCTTTATCCTCATTGAAAAAATTCCTCCTTTGCATCCCCATAATTTGTTAGTCACAATAGAGTCAACCATTCTACATCTGTACTTCAGGCTGGAAACATTAACCACTAAATTCGAACGTCTTTCCTTTCAGCTTCAGTACTACTTACCACACAGAACAGGAAAAAATGCTTTTTATGTGAATCAGTCTGCAGTGGAGGCCGTGGCACATTCTACCATTGTCCTTCTAAACAGTGCAGGAACAGTGGAAGCATGGGTCTGAAAGACCAAGCTCCAACTGACAGAATTGCTGGAGACTAGAATGATCAGAAACGTCCCCAGAATCTGACGTTATCACTGTAAAGCCAGAAGAAGAACCTCCTTTTTCTCCTTTTTCTCAGAGCTCTCAGTACTTTCAACTATTTGGGCTCTTTTAAAAAAGGCTACATTAATAGCCCTGGGTAACCAGATGAATGTAGCATGAGAGCTTCACTTGCAAGGAGAGCTCTATCAGGCTCACTACTGAGTTAGGCTCCTGGGCTCATAAACCTCTCATTCTTCTCCATATAAGGAGCCAAACTATTGAGCAATAACAAAATGGCACTTCTGTAGGACACAGTTTCTTCAGACTGGGAAGTGTGCTTGGTTTAGGCAACCACTTTCTATCCATCAGGCTATTAGCACTTAAAGTAGCCAGAAGCAGTAACTCCACCTACATGTTGCTATATTATCATTTTGAGTTAACAGTTGAAGATGCACTACACACACACTGTAAAATAATCAGCTCTTTCAGAAGACTTAAGCATGTGACAGTGTAGTTTGTGACTCCCAAATGGGCTTAGGCCTAAGACAGGCAGCAGACATACCTGCAGCTAAGGCTCTCATGGGCCTGCACGTGCTTGGGAGCTATATAAGCTCTGTACATGCAGGGACACCCAACTTCTCTGCTGCACCACTACAGAAAGATCTGTGAAGTGTACCCAAGGTGTCTCAGTTTCTACATTGTGCCAGATAAGCATCAAACTGTTTGTGTGGATTTGAGTCTCCAAAGCTACATATACCAGGCCAGGACTACACTTCACTGCACAGAAGCATAACTGTATTCTCAAGTGCTGATGCCTTTAGATGCAACACTAATTTGTAAGGTGAAGCTGTTCATAAGAAAGCAAAAGGGGGAACTTTCACAAAAGCCCTAACTCCTCAAACACATTGCTCCAAGATACTCAACAGATCAATATTATAGGATGTTCCCCTTCCACAAATACCACATACCATGGTTTGAAATCTGATGTTGTAAGGATGAAGGGATGACGAGGTCTCTGCCATTGACCAGGAATACATAGGAGGAGAAAAAACAAAGAAAAAAAAATTGCACCGTACAACTTCCCTGCCTTTATCCTGAGGGCCTGACTGACAAGTTTCTTTAGCCCTAGATTATTGCAGGAAACTCAGTAGGTCAACAAACTGACTGTGCAAGCTCCTGGAAAAAGACATGGAGATTTCAAACTGAAAGATGCATTTCTGCCACACCCCCACAGCAAGCACAGAAAGTATTTCAACATCCGTTGTCCTGTTCCGTGCAGGAGCACCCTGCTCCCAGGCTGGCATGCTGCAGTGCGTGCTGATGTCAGCATGAACTGGCAGCAGGATTTTACAAGGCTTTTAGCTCAGAGTCAGAAATGGGCTTAGGAAGCCAGAGAGGTACAGACCTGGAGGAGAAGAACATGGTCTCTTCACTGATGATCCTAATCTCTTCTCTTGAAGTCCAGAGAATCTACTCAAAGCAGCAGCTCAAATTTCCTTGGATCTGCAATGCTATGATCGTTATCCGAGGAATACAGTAGTTTAAATAAACGGTAATTTTTCCTTACATTTTTCTGCTATGAGGAATGCTGGAAAGCATCGTAGAAACTTGTATTCCTAACTATCAGGACACACAAGAACACACAAGAAACACTGCCCCCTCTCTAGCCCTCCTGATGCCTGAGGCAGCACATAACAGACGTCTACTCCACTGAGAGCTGAATGCAGCCTAGTTCACAATACAGATCAGCTGAACTTCCAAGGGACATTCCAGATTTGTAGGTGGGTGTTACTGGAAGAGACATGTATCTGCAGGTGGTTTAAAGTGGCGACTAGAGACATTTGGAAAATTGGAATAACTTTTACTGAAGATAATAGGAAGAGATGGTGACAATGTATCTTTTATAACGTAGCTGTGTCATCCGGTAGAATCACTTTGTATTTACAACAAGCCTCCAAAAAATTATGGAAGTTATTGTCTCAAAAGTCAGCCTAAGAAGGTTACTCTCTGGAAAGATGTCTCCAACTCTTGCCCCAGAAAGGAGTTAAATCCTCAGCATAAATAAATGGTAAATGATCTCAAAATCTACTGGTTCTCTGGTACTTTCAATTAATTTCTGACTCTTTCTTTAAAGAAATATAAATGTATACTTAAAATCACAGTTTCTCAGGCGTAGATGGTCATTGCTATGAACTGCAAGAACTGTTGTAAGAAACAGACCTTTTAGTATCACAAATCTGAGAAGACAGCGTCAAGTAATTTCAAGACGAATTCACAAAGTGCAATTTTTTACCTCTTTAAAAATCATATTTCATGTATCCCAGTTCACTCAGTGAAACCCCTAAACATTCCCATGATTTCACAGAAAAGGAAGTATTAGTCCAGAATTCAGAAATGCCATTAGGAAAGAAGAGCATAACTTTAAAAAAAAAAAAAAAAAAAAAATTTATCCTCTACCCGACATTAACAAGAATAGGGCTGAGAAACTACCCTCTCAACTGACAAAAGTTCATTCTTGCAGTGACTGTAAGATTTACAGTATTGCTCTACAGCACCACAGAACCAGTAATCTTCTGCAAGGAATAAAAGCTAAATATTTATAGGGAAGTAGCTGTTCTGGAAGACAAGAAACGGGAGAAGGATAAATGTAGCTTAAAGCCTTTGAACTATTTCTCCATTTAATTTTCTTCTGATAAATAGAATCTAAAGAGGAAGCCATTGCTCACATTTCACCACATTGACGAAAACAATGTGTCTCCACAAAGCACATCTCAGAGAGAGCCACACCGCAGGGTAAGGAGCAGCAACCCGCATCCGCTGTCCCAAGCTGAGAACCCAGCATCACATTCCCAGCCTCACATTCTCACTGCAATACGCAGCGCTGGGCCCAGCTTACGCTGCTGCCCTCAGCTCCGGCAGCCCATGCAGAACTGAGAGCAGGACACCGATGAGGAAGGGCAGAGACAAAACAGGAATGCAGCATGTGAGGGCAGAAGTCAGGAGCCTGCGGAGATGAGGCAGCTCCATCAGCTGGAGGCAGCCGTGCCGTGTCACTGGGTATTTCCGATGCTGCTGAAAGAAGCACCCGGAGCGGGTGACGCCTTGGGAGCAGCCGTCCTGAGCGCAGCGGTGTGTCGGCAGGCAGCAAGGTAGGGACGCACCTCCTGCCACCCAGGGCCTGGGTCATCTGGGCCTTTGCACATGCTGCCCTCACCTACGTGCCACGGCCCTCGGCGAGAGAGCAGGCCTGATGGGGAGCTGGGAGAGCAAGGATCTCGGCCCTCATAGAATCACAGAATGGCCCGGGTTGGAAGGGACTTCAAGGATCATGAATCTCCAACCCCCCGACTCCCCCCCCCCCCCCCCCCCCCCCCCCCCCCCCACGGCAGGCAGGGCCACCAACCTACACATTTGATACCAGACCAGGCTGCCCAGAGCCCCATCCAACCTGGCACCTCCCTCCTTAGGCGACAGCTTCAATCTGTTTACCCTCATGGCTCACAGCGGGCAATGTGGCAGCGTTACATTTGAAGCCACCTCTTGATGGTGGAGACTGGAAAATGTGGTCACATGTGTTTCTTGGCAAGGATGAGGGGAGAGAGGGAGCAAAGCTTCAGAAGTGGCAGGGACCTGATGTGCAAACATGGCACCTACCGACACCCCTCTGTGCGGCCGGAGAGCCCGAACTCGCTCCGTCCCGCCAGCAGGCAGGCACGCTTCCCTCTGTGACGAGCAGTGCGGCCCGTTACATCGACTTCCCAATTAGGAACGCCTCGCCGTCCCCACCGCGAGCCGCCCGCAGCCTCTGCCGCGCGGGGCACCGGGCGGGGCGGGGCGGCCGCCGGGGCCGCGAGCCGTGAGGCGGGAGGCGGCCGAGGCCGGGCCAGGCGGGGGCAGCACGGCCGCTCCGGTGAGCCGGGCAACCCCACCCAGCGGCCCCTCCTGGAAGAGGCGGGGTCGCGGGGACCCCGAAGGGATCGCGCCTCGCCCCTCGCCCCCGAGTCGGGCTGTCCGCCCGCCTCTCCGCCGTCCCGCTCCGTCCCGCGGCGCGCCGGGCTCCCCCCTGGGCAGCGCCGCTTCAGGAGGGGCTGCCCGGGCGCGGGCAGGAGGAACTCAGGGGCCGAGGCCGCGGCTCAGCAGCTCCGTGCCGGGCAGGGCCCCGCGGGGCGGCCCCGGGCAGCGGCCGGCTCCGGCCGTGGCCGTGGCAGCGCCCGCTCCCGCCCGCCCGCGAGCGGCGCATGAATGAGCGACCGAATGAATGAATGACGGGCGTCTGCTTACTTGAGCATGGCCTCTTCCTTCTCTTCCTCCTCTTTCTGCCGGTCCATCACTGCCATGATAATGTTCCTCTCTTCCTCCGTCAGGTGGCTCAGGTCGGGCAGCTCCTGCATCGGGGGGGGCACCGTGGGTGGGCGAGGGCCGCGGGGCCCCGCCGAAGAAGACATTTTATTTCTGCCTCTCCCTTACACCTTCTGCCTCGGCGAGGCGAGCCCCGCCGGCTCTCCTCCGCCCCCCCTCACAGTGTAGTCCTCCGAGCGGCGGCGGCCGGCAGCTCTCTGGCAGCAGCGGAGGAGGAGGCGGAGACGCAGCCTTTCATGGTTGCTCGCATCCACCCCAGCCCGGCTGCGCCGCCGCTCGCTCCCTTTGTCTCCGCGGCTTCAGGGAGCTCGGGGGCCGCCGCGCCGTCTCCCGCAGCCCATCCTCCCGGCGGTGGGCGTGCGGGGCGGGGGTGCCGCGGCGCGGGGGCTTCCCGATGGCTGCCGGCGGGGCTGCGTGCGGAGGGAGAGAGGCAGGGAGACGGCGTGCGCCGCGGGCCGGCCGGGAGGGGCGGGTGCCGCCGCCGCCGCCGCGATGCGATGCGAAGCGATGCGATGCTCCGCTCCTGCGAGCTCGGCGCCGCGACGAGGGAGGGGAGCTCGGGGCCGCTTAGGCGGAGTCCGAGGCGCGCCGCCGCTGCCTCCCTCCCAGGCGGCCGTGCCAGAGCCGGAGCGCCGGCGCCGCTGTCCCCCGCTCCCCTCGCTCTTCCCTCCGCCCCGGCACTGCCTCTCTCCTCGCGTGCCCCCTCAGGTGTCCGCCTCTCGAGGCGGGGTCGGGAGCTCGCCTCGGTCCCCACCGGGACCGCCGTCTCACCGAAGGCGGGAGCCACCCCGGGAAACGGGGCGGCCGCCGAGGAGTTGCGCCGCCGGCTTTCCGCGGGGCGGCCCGAGGCTGCGGGCCACCCAGCTGCCGCCGAGCCGCCGCTCCCTCGCACATCAGCCATGCTTCCCTCAGCTCCGGCTGCACACTCGTCACCCCAGCCAGCGCCATGACCGACTCGCCACCCCTTCTTAGGATCCGATACGAGAGCACTTTCTATGCTTCCTGCAGCAAGTGGCACCCGCGGCAGCGGTTCCCTGCATGTCTCTCTCAACTCTCCTCTATCAGTCAGACCAGTTTTTTCATAGCTGAAACCCACCGAAATGGCCGTGAAACATGCCACGGTGCATTGGTCAACTGAAAAGGAAGGGCACGATAAACAAAGTATCATTCTAGATTCGGACACCTTCCCCTACCAGTTTCTCATCTACCAGCTCTGAGAAACTTGGTTTGGGGAAGCTGGTAACCAATTCAGCAGCCCTTCTCTAGAAGAAACTGATTACCTGTGTGTAATCCACTGGCCAGAAACCCATCCCAATATAGCCCTGAAAAGCCCCTTGTTTGAGCACGAGTCTATCTGTGAACAGTTGGACGTGCGAAGCTGAAATATGGAGAAAACTGAACTTTCAGTGGAGAAAACTGAACTTTCAGATAAAATGTGAACTACTCCTGGCACATTAAGACCTCTCAGTCATGTTTCTGTCGAGGTCACAGCATAGAAACAGCTCTGGTTTCTAGAGAGATCATCTGATGGGTATGAACCAAAGGGGAAAAAAAATATATCTGTGCTGGCAGTGCTTAATGCTTCTTGCTGCCAAACTTGCTGGGTTTGCAATAGGGAGAGAGACCAGCTTTCAGCCAGCCACACTAATACCTTTCACACAAATCTGAGAGCTATGAACCTTCATGACCCATGGAATTTGAGAAGAATTACTGTGACCATCTGCTTGTATCCCCCCAAGAGATTTTCTGCACCAAACAGTTCAGTAACATAATTAAAAAGAAAAAATAATAATTTTAAAAAAAATGATAAGCACCACTGTCACCACTAGAACTTTTGAGTTTTAATGGATAAATTCAGCCTCTTCCATCAACTCTGAAAGTCTCAACTCTTCCAGCACATGAATGAAACAAACTTGAATGACCAACAGATGGATCAGAGATTAAAGTGGTGTTAGTGAGTAAAGTACAACGAAGAACTGGTAAATACCATAATGTCACACTCAGTTAAGGAAACAGACCCTCCAATAACTCATGTGGTGAATTCTTCCAGGGTCTGGCCACATTATTATAGATGTAGTCATCCAAGCTGTGTACTAACAAATCAATAAAATCACTTTCTGCTATCTGTGACCAGCAGGGAAGGCTGCCTACCTGTTACAATCTGATGTTAAAGAATTTATCCGTTCATCTCCAACAAGCAAAAGTATGGCAGCTAACTCAAAACCAAAGGGAGCAGGACTGAAAAGAATGTAACAACAAGAAGGTGAGTTACCACCTTAGCTTCTGTTGTGCATCACGAAGAACTAAAATATGAAATATCTGGAATTGTAACACTAGATTTAAATATTAAGGTGTTGCATGTATCCATAGACAGCCCACAGTCCTTCAGATACTTTGGGCCTGCACATTCCATTTAAAAGATGTAGCAAAAGCAACTGCAAGAACTAATTCACTGTGGCCCCAGTGTTTCTGAGTCACAGCCTTAAAGCCAACCAAAAAAACTACTGATGGTCTAAGTCTGTAAGAATCAAGTGTCTTCATGATAATTTTTGAAGAGAATATTACAGGAAGTTACATTATCCTACTTACCTTTTTGCTTATTAATTACTGACACAGTCACGTGTGTGTTTGTTATGTATTATTTTGTTAATTGCTGTACGTTGGGTCAAGCATAGGAATGGTGCTGTATGTTGAATACCAAATATAAAAAGTGTAAGGAGACTTCATATATACTTTCTCATAACTTAAAGGGAAAAGCTGAAAGCTTTTGCAGAGTAATTGTGTGTGTGTGTGTGGGGGGGGGGGGGGGGGGTTATATATTTGGTATTCAACATACGCACCCGGGAGTCTGTCCAGGGGCGGCGAATGCAACCGCTGCGCACCCC
>JAPSGF010000004.1:29927267-30094056 GCA_035772895.1 Perdix hodgsoniae
TAGAATAGAATAGAATAGAATAGAATAGAATAGAATAGAATAGAATAGAATAGAATAGAATAGAATAGAATAGAATAGAATAGAATAGAATAGAATAGAATAGAATAGAATAGAATAGAATAGAATAGAATAGAATAGAATAGAATAGAATAGAATAGAATAGAATAGAATTCAGTTACTGAAAAGCAGAGAATCATAGAATTGTTTAGTTTGGAAGGGAACTCTTGATATGATCTGGTCTAACCTCCCTGCTCAAGCAAACCCAGTTAGAACAATTTCTGGTTGGGTTTTGCATATCTCCAAAGGTGGAGGTCCCACAAAATCTCTCTGTGATTTACTTCAACGTTCAACCACTCCCACAGTATAAAAATGTTTTCTGATGTTCAAACAAAATATCTGGTGTATAAATATATGTCCATTGCCTTTTTTCCTGTCAGTGGACACCGACAAAAAAAGCCTGGCTCCATCTAATTTACACCTTCCCATCTGATATTCATTCAAATTAATAATATCCCTTTAGCCTCCAATTCTTCAGGCTGAAAAACCCTAGCTCTCTTAACCTTTCCTTTTATGACAAGCCCTTTAACCATTTTCACAGCTCTTCACTGTACCTATTTCAGCACGACCACGTTTTTCTTGTACTGGGGAATCCAGAACTAGACTGAGCACTCCATATATGGCTTCAACAGAGTAGAAGGCAAAGATCACCCCCCTAAATTGCCAGAAGTGCTTTTTCTAATGTCTGCAACATCTTAAGCACAACAAGTGATTTTACATTATTTTAAACATTTTTGCACAAAGAATGTTGTCATGGTTTTATCACTTTTGGTTATCGGTATTCCACATCGTAACATCAGGTAATGCACTGGGAGTTAAGAAGTTAATGCTCCAGTTCTGTGGGTTGTCAATAGTTCTGGTTACCTGATTCTCAGAAGAGAAAACTACATGCCCCAGAAGGCTTTCACTGTTTCATTTCCGTTTTCCATTTAGAGGGAAAGATAAAACTGCTCACAAGTCTCAAGACATCCCCTTCTTTTACTGTTTGTCTCTTTTGTGTGCACTCTCTAGCCATCTCGCATTCAGCATTAGAGTAAGGCCTTTAGTTTTGGATGCTCTCACTCTCATTTTATTTGATTTATTAGCTTAAATTCCAATTATATTGTATTATATTGTGTTATCTCACATTCCAATATCATATTTAGCAAATTAGATTTCTCCCTTGGCTTGTTACAGCTGCTTTGTTTTTAGGCCCATCTCCCTACCATTTCCCCTTTTTCACAGAATCACAGAATGGCCAGGGTTGGAAGGGACCTCAAGGATCATGAATCTCCAACCCCCCTGCCACATGCAGGGCCACCAACCTCCCCATTTAATGCTAGACCAGTTAGTACTAGACTGGTAGTTACCAGTTAGTACTAGACTTTTCCCCCTCCCTGGGGCATGGGTCCATGGGTCCCCCCACCCCATTAGTCATGACCCATTAGTCATGGGCCAAACCAGCCTAGAAACTGTTGGCAAAAGTAGAGTTCTCTAGAGAGTAATACAGAAGAAACCATAAAACCTATCTCATTTTTCATCAGGCTACATGAGGACACTCAGTTTTTACTGCTAAATACTTCAAACCCTGAGTGGTCATTTTTTTATTTGCCCATTTTTGCTTTTTAAAGATGAAATATTTGGCATTGTCATCCAACCAAAGATGCATGGAAAGCCAGTCTACTGCAATACAGCACATCCTCAAGACAAAATGACACATTTGAGCTTTGAAGAGAATGTAATTGCCTGGTTAGTAAGAATGCCCTCTACCCATTAATATCCAAAGTTTTATCACCAAGATGTATCCTACTAACTCCATTTCTCTGAGGTTATAAATAGGGAAGACTAGTGTGAAATCTAGAAAAGGTATGCAAATACAGCTGTTGGCAAACTACTTTCTTCAACTGTGCTGTCTTGGGAAGCCAACCACTATCACGGTGTACGTGATTAAAAGAAAAACTTAGTAATTCTTACTAAGTGAAAGTTATAAAGTTTTCCATTGCTCATCTATCACTTCTCTCTGCAACATTTCTACTTGTTCTCTGAATTAAAGTCTTCTGAATTACTAGAATTAAGAATTTATATTTATACTGCACTAAGTTCAGCCTCTGTTATCAAAAAATGAATCTGACTTGCTACTTGTGTGAGAAGATAATTGTGCTATGAAGTTGGCAACCTGTAGAAAAAAAATTTTACTAACTACCAAATGCTTGTTCAGAAGAATGACTGTGCAAGTTGGGCTACTTTGGAAATAAGTTAAGCTAAATTTGTCAGGAGCACTGAATGTTTAGTAAGAGAGCCTGTGTGGGGAGTTATAGAAGAAAGAATTCTATAAATTCATGAACATCATTTTTCATTCATTTTTCCTTAACTTCCCAGTGAATTAAACATAGTAATAGAGCTGAAACCCACAGAAGTCTTAGCTGAACAGAAGTTAGCAGCATTTACTCCAAATATACAACCTAGAGCGTCAATAGTTTCACAATACATGGTATATGTGAAAACTTGTGCAACTACAGATTTCACCGAGTTTAACTTAAGAACGTCTTTAAACTTCTTAAATTCTAGTTTTTAGAGATCTTCATAACCCCATAATTTGGTTGATTCTTATTTTCTAGCAAAGTTTTTTGTATAAAAGTTTTACATTTTAAGGATCTTTCTTCTCTTCTGAAACAAAAATTGTTTACGTGGAATAGCAGAGAATTAAAGTTACACTTTTCTGGAGGGCTGTAGTAAGACCTTCAGTTATTCAGAATCATTTTATGTGACAGAAGCACTTATGCTGGGCATACACTTACTAAGTACTGGTAAAATATTCTTAATTTTCATCCTGTAATATCTTATTTATATATACCTACCATTGTTTGTCAGTCTTTCAGTTCTGAAGCCTGAACCTAAGTTAGGTAGTACTTGTATATTCATCACCATCTTGCTTATATTTTCCTTTGTTCTCTCCTCGTCTTTTCACTGATGCTTCATACTCCTATGCCCCACACATAACAGTTGAATTCTATATTTATGGTTCCACATCTCCTTCTCTCTTAAAAACTTTGTCATCCATATCTTTCTTTCATACTGCAGAAAGCTCATGTTTTATATTTCTCAATTCTACCAATACTTTCCAAGCTTTTTTTTTTTTTTTCCAGTAGTCTAGTTGTAAGCAGTCAAGACTGTCCATTTCCTTGTTCCTTCCCTTAGAAGAGTGATGCTGTTTGTCAGACTCATGGGATACTGGGGATAATGAAAGCTGCAGAAGAGTTTCTCGGTCAGTTTGAGAAGGTTTGATGTTTGAGGGACAGTTATGAAAGATGAAATGTACTGTAGCATAAGTCATTTTTCACAGTGGGTTAGGAGAAGTGGGGCACTGTGATTTCTCTCTCACTCAAGAGGCAGTTGAAGGAATTTTAAAACATTCAAAGAGAGTCCAACACCACAGCAAAATCTGCTTTGTTATCACTGCATGATTTTTCATGACCACTTTTTTGATTTGGAATCTGACTCACGAGTTTTTAAGTTTTGAAGTTTGGGAGTAGTACAGAATTTTAAGAAAGAAAAGGTCTAAGATTGTTCTTGTGCTAGAACTAAATAAAACAATCTTTTTCAAGGCAGCAGAAAAAACACTAGAGCAAAGCAAATTAATTTTAAGAAAGGATTTCAGGAAATGTTCTGGACAAAAATTTTTACTACAGTTTTATAATGAGTACTTACATACCCTAGTAATTAACACCTTTAAAGTAGCCTTGGCCTTTTAAAATATTTATATATAAATTCATAAATAATATATACATATATAATAACATATATATTGTGAGATATATATATAACAAATAAGAGCCCCCTTTATCTGGGTGCTGGAGCTCAGTGGTTTTAGACCTCTTTTTTGAGGGTAGTCAAAAGATTCAAGTATCACCAGAGAGATGACAGAAAACCTGTGATTGCATAGCTTGGCTTTCTTAAAAACTAGACCAGAAACCCAGTTCCACTTCCATAGGTCTCCAGTTATTCCCTTTTCTACTTCTCAGCTCCCTTCTGGTTAGCTGCGTATTTCTGGACTAGCAGTTTCCAGAAAAAATAAAAATAATAAAATAAAATAAATAATAATAAAAAAGCCATTCTTCAGGTACAACTTGCCAAAACTGCATAAACAGGAACTGTCACCTTCCTCCTCCACGACATGATGCTGTCTGTGAAGCTCCAAATCATGAATCCTTTTAGGTACAACAGTGCATTTGCAAACTCATATCTGATTTGAATCTGTTATGAGTCAATTCTTATTCAGTCTGACTATTGTCTAAATGTGGTTTTCTTATTCCAAAAATATTAACAAGGTTTTAAGTACAACATTTTCCAAAGTACTGAGATCAGTTTGCATTTTTACTCCTTTAACTAGGAAGAAGTGTAAAAATGATAGAACTGATACCGCAACTCCCAGAGGAAGAAAAAAAGGCATCATCTGCCTTTCTTTGTCTCTTGATAATGAAGACAGATTGAACTCCATTCAGTTCAGGTGAAGTCTGCATAAAGCCACTGCAAAAAAGAACCATAACCTGTAATATCTTTTTACATCTGTCAGGCTGAGCAGCGTTATGGCTCAGTAATAAAAAAAAAAAAAAAAAAAAAAAAAAAAAAAAAAAAAGCCCAGTTCTCTTAGTCAGCAATCTGGCAATCAGAAAAAAGCAATAATTCCATTCAAACATTCAAGTAACACCACCTTTTCTACAATTATAGACCATACCTTTTTGGAATAAGGGCATTCTAGTTGCTCCAGTTGTTCTACTGATCAGTTCTAATGGTACTAGTAAAGTAGCTGTGATATAATGAACACTGCATTGCAACATACAGTGTTTTTTAATGCATTTGCTTCCAACTGAACTATCTTACCTTTTTTTTTTTCCTTCAAGAGAAAATATTTAAAAGTTTTGAACGCTTTACACCATGATTGCAGCAGACAGTAAAGTAAGGGTAAGATCTAAATGAACAATGTCTAGCACGCTAATGCTGTTCATGTCACCAGAAAGTCCTACAACAGCTGCCAGCAGTCTAGAAATACTCTCGTGTAGAGAATCTGAGGAACTCCTGCTGTTTTATCAACTCTAATTGTCAGTAAACACCTGATTCTCCAGACAGGCTGTAAAGAAGCAGCAGGTAAGATGATTGCAGTGAGCAAGGGAACGGGTCATCCTCCAAAAACATTCCTGCATTGGAGTATGCACTATGGCAAGTTCTGTCTTACATTATATTCCAACTTGGAAGATAATAAAATAATACACAGTTCTCATGCATCTCTTTTCATATATAGCAACATACTTTGAAAAAAAGTCAACATTAATAAAGCAGACACAAAAGTTTTGGTAGATCAGTTTGCCTTAAAAAGTAGCGACACAAAGTCTGCACAAGAAAATGTCTTTAATTACCTAATGGATGTGATCAGAAAAAAAAAATGAATAAGCTTTCAGGCACACAAACCCTTTTAAGTTTGAAAGGGAAACTGTAATATTCAAGCTAAACACAGCTTGGCAACAGTCACTTTGAGCTTAACTTTATTATTCTAATTAGCTAGACTATTTGAGAGAAGAGTACTTGGAATATGAGGAATAGAAGGGGTATTTGTAAGAGCAGCGATACATTTGGACAACAGAGAAGGAAACACAGGGAAAGAAATAGAAATGTAATTATTACCTGTGAAAGAGGAAGATGTCAGATGAGATGTGAGAGCAACCAGATGTCATAAAACCAATATCTGTACCGAGTTCATGATTTCAAATAAAGTGTAGTTTCATTGAAATGAAAGGCTTTGTCAGAAATGTGTCAGTATCTATTATGTTACTAAAATTGAAAAAAAAGTTTTGTTTCTGCAATATAGAACTTCATTTTGATAACATTGTTTTGATTCTTTACTTTTTACTAAATTATTGAAAGAGCAACTGCTAATGAAAAATGTAATGCATTTATGAAGGGAAATACTGCAACAGAAAAGAGGCAGTTATTAAAGTATTAAAGGGAAAGCTTGGAAAACAAAGTCATGGTAATCCCAAATTAACATTTTGGGGATCACTAGTTCTGCAAAATTCGGATTTTTGCTAGTCAAATTTCATACTTGGAGGAAAAAAAGATAAGAAAAAAAATCACACAGACCATAGTCCTGTTCTCACTTCACTGTACCATTTTCACAAATGGAGAAGATGAGGTACAGATTGAATAAGTGACAATATTGAAGCAAATCACTGGAAATGGTGAGAAAACAGTAGAAGGTCAAATCCCATTTCCATGGTCTAACAATTCATCTGCCTCCCACATCTTAGGGTGCTCTTGAAATTAATCAAGCTGAATAGTAGTAAGTCCCTTGGTCTTCCCTTAGTTGCTGTATTCTGAGCCACAACAAAGACTGAATGGTTGTAATGTGCTGCAACACAGAACAAACAGATAAGCTAAGACAGGTGATTTAAAGTACTCATTCCAATATAAATCTGCAAAACAGCTATTTTCTTTTCTCTCTCAAAATACTATTTTTGTTACTAAAAGATACAATGTTTTATTTATACGTCAAATTCTCTTTTATATACATAGTCCTCTTGATTTGTTCTGAGTCTGTAGGTACATATGCACGTTATAAGTATAAGGAAATACCAAACAACAAAGAGAGAAAATTAGGAACAGTGTCACCTAAAGCAGTGGCTAATTACCTGAATCATCCTGTTTTGATGTTATAACAAAATTGTAACAATAGTAATGCAGTGTATTGAAGTTTACAGAAATGTCCTTGTTTCAGAAATGAAAATCTTACAAGGAAGGCTGAAGATGCCTGAAGGGTGTTTCTAAAATGACTTTTTATTGGCCTTCAGTACTCATTCCAATGCCAAATAATCACATTCTCAAATTATATTGCAAGTCACCTTTAAAAACTGAAATACTGAAGAAAAGATGAAACTCCACCTACGCCTTTTCCCTTTCTCTAAGTATTTGAGGTTACGCACTGAACTCCTAAAGGAGAGGTCAGTGTCAGATCAATACCTGCTGTTCAATTTAGAATATTTATCTATGTAAGTTTATTGTTGTGTTAAAAACAGAATAAGAATTACATTTGTTGAATCACTTTTTGTGGTCAAGGCATAATGATAGAGAAAAATGTTTCTACAAGTATAAGAATGTCTTCAGTTAGAGTCAACACTGTAGCCCTCCATGCTAAAGACAAAAGCAAAGCGCCAGAATAGAAGATTATCAAGCTGAAGAAAATGGTGAAGAATTAATGAATTTGCAGTAAAGGAGAAAGCATTTGCACTTAGTGGAGTAATAGAGAAACAGAAGATGGAGATCATACGTCAGTATCAGTAGAACAAGTGTAGCAGGTTATAGGGTGAAAACCCAACAGCATAAGCTCAGCCTTAGTTCTGAAAGCAAAATAAGTTTTATCAAAAGGTATGATGGCATAACAGAAAAAAATAAATTCAACTACAGCTGTTCATCTTCCAACTTCCTCCTTTTTTTCCTAAGGGAAGAAAGAGCCAGTGGAATGTTATAATACTAACATAAAAATCTAATGGGATGAGAAAAGTAATCATGTTAGTACTGCAATAGAACTGCATACTTACTTGGAGCTTGGAATTCAATCAAACAAATTTACCACCTCAAGAAGTAGTACAAAAGCCATACAGATTAAAATGTCAAATACAAACAAGAAGACAAGAAGCATGGGGTCAATTCTGCCAGTCTCTGAGTCAGGAGCTGAGAGTGGTTAGGTCCGTTCCACATGAAATTCTGAAACAAGTCTGCTTCTTTGTTCTCTATATTAAGTAGTCAAACATAGCAATTAGACCTCCTTCTAGCCTTCTCTTCAAGCTGAATAAACACAGGTAGAAATAAAACATAGGCATCAAACAAAAAGTGAAAATTCTCTGTGAAGGAAGAATAATTTGGCAGAGCTCTCTGCTAGAATGCACACGGTTAAGCATAGCTAAGAATGACCTGGAAAAGGGGGTGAGCAATGAGATTTAATTTTTTTCTGAGGATACAGTTACCAAGGTTAGCAAGGACAAGATTTGACCATACAGCTGCTGTAAGATCTTATAAGGCTTTATAACAGAGCAATAGAATGACTTCATGACAGAATAATAGAGTGTTTTGTGAAATGCTGTGCTGAAAAACAATCTTGCTTCATATATCAAACGGTGGACTGTGACCTGACCATCACCACTCAGGAATGACAGAGATTTTGGGGTTAAGATAAGCAGTTCCCAGAAAGCATCATCTCAGTGCACAGCAATGGCCAAAAATAAATCAAATGCTAAGAACTATTAGAAAAGGAATAAAGAACAGGAGAGAAAACACTTGTATCTCTGGATAAATTCACATTTCTTATACCTTGAATACTATCTGCAGCTATAGTCTTCTGATTTAAGAAGCGATACATTAGAGCTTAAAAGCAATTCAGAGATGCTGATCAAGCAGTTCAGGATGGCTTTAGTACAACTGATGATTTGGTGGTCTGAGATTCTGCAGACATGGTGATTTGTGGGAATGTGACAGAAATCTACAGAGCTGTAAAAAGCATGTCCAAGGTGGATAGAGATCAAATATTCACTGTCCTTTCCATGGACATTAGGAGACATTAAATTAAGCTGGTGATGGTGGCTCCTCACACATCAGGTACCAGGTCTGCAAAAATCCTTGCAAAAGACATCATGAATGGAAGAAGTTCATATAAGTTCAGGGGAGACTGGACATGTACTTGGAAGAATTATTCATGAAGTGCTGCTAAATAAACAAAGAGTAAAAGCTCAAATATCTCCTATATCTAAAACAGTAAGAAGATTAAAAATTGAGGAAACTGTAATAAGTACTGATGTTGCTCTTATTCTTCCCTAAACATTGACCAATGAGCACTCTTTAAGACAGAGCATTGGCTAGAAGAATCTTGCTTTGGAATCAGTATGGCAATTCCTACCTTCTTACTAGTTGTAAAGTGTGTGTTTTTAAATTATCCTACCCAGAATTAGCATCACACTGCAGGTGCTACACAGTTGCCAGCCTGGCTTGCTTCAGTCCACTTGCTTCATTCCACATGCTTCCAGAGCAGACAAAGCTTAAAATCTCACTCATTTATTGTCCAGAATGAAGAAATATACATTCTATCACAACAAAACAACTTTGTTCTGACCACAGAGTGAAACAAAACAAAATGATGTGTTGTCAAACCATGATCTGCTACTATACACACTAGGAACAAAGTTACATTCTCGTATCTCATTAAATACAATGCTTCATATTCTTCTATGTTTACAGTCTGGAAACAAAACATTTGCTAGACTGGAGATAGGTGAGATTTCTTTATTTTGAAAATCTCAAGCTAGCCCTGTAAAGCTGTGTTTGTTTAATTTTTTATAGTGACTTGACCCAACACAGATGCACTGAAGAAAACCCCAGAGAAATCTACCAGCTGCTGCTGATGGAAACTAGACAAAAAAAAGTTGTCAGACTAAACAGCCCCCTATACTTGCAACAGAAAAAGGGTTAAAAGCCATGTACAGCTTGTTGTCCTTTAAAAGCTGTACTAGAGCATATAGATAGACTGATGAAAAACTGTTATAGATAAGCTTTGTTCAGCAAGTAAACAGCAAATACAGATTCCAGCTCTGTCACGGTTTTATGATTTTTGGTTATTGGTATTCCACATCATAACATCATGTAGTGCACTGGGAGTTAGGGTGTTGATGCTCCAGTTCCAGGTACCTGTCCCAGAAGAGAGGATGACCTACATTCCCCAGAAGACTGTTTGCTGCATTGTTATCATTTCTGCTCAGGGGAAACAGGTTTTGGTTTCCCTTTTCTGGAGGCACAGATTCACAAAATCCCTCCACCCTACTTGCCATAGAATCGGGTTGAACCAGCCTGTAAACCATTGACATACTGTTTGGAAAAGATTGTCACCAGCCTTCTCATCTTATGTTAAAGAATCTGTATTTTTTCCACTTTGATTTAAAAACCCGCATTGTTTTCAATGTAGTAGCTGTACCACAAAGGGGTAAAGAAATAAAAAGAACAGAACTCAAAGCTATCAAACTTCAAAATAATTCTTTCTAAGGGCCAGAGATAGTCGTCAAAGGAATAGTAAACCCATTCCTGTTGTCAGAGTTGACAGTTAAGGAAATTAATTTACACTAAACCTGTATCAGAAAATACCCACCCTTAATTAATATAGGTGTTCTGGAGCAAACCTGTAGAAGAGATGCAATGTACACATAACACGTTGCAGCTTGAAGCCTTATGCATGCTATACTTGCTCAGTTTATAGTTAACATTACTGCACCATTATTGCCTGTATATCTGTTTAGCTGTAAGGGGTGTCCTTGAAACATAGTACCACATCATACCAGGTGGAGTTGTTTTGTTTAGGTACCTCTGTAGAGGCAACAGAGCCTATGTAAGTGCTGCTGCTGAAAAGAATTGTGTCCCCAGAGATGCAGCACACTAGCTGAATGTCTTCAGGTGTAATGGTAATTTAGCTGGCATGAATCATGCACAGCCTCATGTCCTTAGAACACCCTGCAAAGTCTTTTGGCTTCCTGCAGGGTGATTCTGGTCAAATCCTGGAAGCTCAGGCATAACCTGAAGATCTGGGAGAACTGTTACCTCAGGAATGGCAAGCAACCACAGTATTTGCAGAGATCACTAGCTTTGTGAATTTCTGGCAACACCCATAAATCTAACCTCAACACCTGGAAAAGTTATGGGTGCTACTGAAAGGCAGTTAAAGAACAATGTAATTATCAGACATAGTCAGCTTGTGTTCATCAAGGAAAAGTCCTGGTTATTAATTTAATCTATGTGTACAACAGCTCTCCAACTTAGTGAATAAAAGGAAAGTTGGTGGATGGATTTCAGTAAGGTCTTCGATGCCACCCCTCATAGTGTCCTGGTCAAATTGTCCAACTGTGAGTAGAACAGGTTCACACTATGTTGGGAGATGGATTGGATGGATCTCAGAACCCAAAATATTACAGTAAATGGAGCTATATCTGTCTTCTAGACAGTCACTAGTCATGATTCAGCAGTTCCCATACACACTGCTAACTAGAATACATAGCCTGGTATATTTTGGTGCAAAGACAAATGAGATGAGAAATCTCCTTTGTGTACTAAAATATTAAAGCTATCAATTTAAATTATTCTGTTTCCAGAAAATCTTCCTGTACCTGAAAGCACTACCTAAGACAAAATATCAAAACAGCACTTCTTTCTAAAAGCTGCTTTTAAAGCTAGCAACTAAGAAGTCTCAGAGCTTGCTTTTTTGACCTTATTTTATCAGATGTAATTCATAGAGCCCATATAAGCAGTGGATGAATGACCTAATGCAAAGATACTATCCCTTCCAAACGTGTCTATTAGAAATAAGATAAAAGTAGGTCTTCAAGCACACATCGGTAAATCTGTTCATTGGATGTTCTTTAACTTATCTTCCAGATAAGTCCAGAGACTTCCAGAGGTCATCTGGCCCACCCTGCTACCTGATATACAATCAGTTATTCATTTATGATCAGTCATCATTACTGTTAACATTTGCTTGCCCTCCTCCTCTGCTAATCTATTCCAGACGCTGGCTTCCTTTACTATTTGAAAGCTACTCCTAACATCAAAAATCAACTGTGTTGCTATTTCAGCTCACTGTTTCCTGTTTCATACACTGGGGCCATTTTTATCTTCTTTTCAGGAATCTTTAATGCAGCTGAAGGTTTCTGTCATGTCTTCTCTCAGTATTCTTCCACAGTGTTCCCACCCAGTTGCAGTTTCAGACAAAAAGTAACCACAGTTTTTGAAGAAAGAAGTACCTATGCCCACTCTTACTATTCCTAAAGAAGTGTGTAAATTATTCTTAATGTTATACCAGGGGAGGTGATTACACAATTTTTCAGAATCACTTGAAAGAAAAGAACAGGAAAGTCCTGAGCATGCAAAAGAGTGGCTACACTTCAGTTTCCCCATATTTCTTGGAACAAAGTTTCAGTAACTTAATTTCATGATGACATTCAAAAATACCTTGATTTTGAGAAGTGAATTTAGATTCTGATTTTAGAGTCTTGATTTCAGTTTGATCTATATTGATTGAAATATTATGAATTTAATAGGACATCATGGAGACGTAATGAGATATTTTGTAAGGACCATTTTAGAGGCTTAAGTGTGTTGATTTGTGACTGAGGTAGCTTCAAAGAACTAAGCATTACTTAAGTATTTTGCAAATACTATTGTTACAAAAATCTGTTACAACTTGTTTCTATAACTGTCATTTACCAAAGGAATACATTAAATACATTTTTTTAATATAAAAATCATTTAAAATAAGGAGCATAAATCATACTTTAGATTAATACATAAGCAAAAAAATAGTTGTGAATTTCACTCAGAATTAGGGAATGCTAACAATCTGATATTGTTTATTTTGATTTATTTCTCATTACATTTAGAGCTTATTAGACCAGGAGCCTCTCTTGCTGATGAAGGTTACCCCTGTACCACAGCAAGATAAACACAAGGGTCAGCAATTGCTAAGCCATTCAATCTCTTGCTCCCATTTATACTCTTGAAAGGGGAAGAAAAAAAAAAAAGGTAGAATGATTCTGTTTCTATTCCTGTTGAAGTTAACACAACAGGATCCTGCATACTGTAGGTGTTGCTAGGAAAGTACCGCACAAGCTGGTCTGTCTTTTTTACTGTACCAGCTCTCTGCCTTCTACCAGCTGAGAATGCCATGGAAACAGGTTGGAAAGAAAAAGCTGGTCAGGCTGGGAATTTAATTTTTTTTTAGCACATGCATCAAAGGATACTTTCTTTGGAATGGCAATGTGAAACATCCTGCCCCATTTCTGATCTCTACAGAGAGTAACAGCATTCCCACTGGACACAGACAAAACAGTATGACCAGGTCAGCACAGGGGGCTCTTTGACTTGGTATCACCTAAGCAGCAGTGAAAAAAGAGTAATTAGAAAGATGAGGCATGGGAATGTAGGAATATCTTGAAGTGTAAGCAAATAAACTTAGTTTACTCAAAACCTTCAAAAACTCAGAAGTAAACAAATAGTGAACACAGAAAATAAAAAGATTCTAATGGTATCAGCTATATTTTAATGAGTGATTTTTAATATACTAGCAAACATCTTGTGAAAGAGAATTTCAGTTCCTAGCTGTTATGCTTCTTGTCTGTTTCAGTAAAAGCCTGTTGTAAAGGACGAAACTAACCACAGCAGTATGTTAGTTCAGTTATGAATACAGGCCTACAGTCTGTAGGTGTCTAACTCACAGTAGAGTTGCTAAGATTTAAGCACTCCACTCCTTATCACATGCAAGTTGGCAGCATGGTTTAACCTTTTGCAAATGTGGGGCATCACATCTTGTCACAGGCTGCAAGAATGATCAAACTAAATGGAAATGCTTTTGAAATTACTGGCCAGGAGGATTAAAAGCTGAATCAGCAATTTCAGCAGAATTAACCTCTTACAGGCCTGTGAGCACAGACCTCCAGGCATGTATGCAGTTACTGTAGAATTAGCACTGTTAAATGCTAAGAACCACATACGTGAGCACATATTACATGCCAAATGACTATAACTTGCCACTGCAGAATCCTCCAAGCATTAACCAGGTTCCTAGTAACACATTTGAAAGCAAAATAAAGCTAGCTATCCTCACAAATTAAAAAAAAAAAAAAAAAAAAAGCCCTTAAGAGGGCAAGAAGAATTAACACTAAAACACTACATTACTGCAACAGCTATCAGGGATCACAGGTCTAGCCACATGCCAATTGACACACAGATTAGCAAGGCTTAGTCACACCTGGCATAGACTTAAGTTAACAAAACTTTCACCATTCATACATCAACATTAAGTTGCTGTGGTTTAAATAAGAGGGAAGAGTAATAGAGGAACAAAAACACAACAATAACATTTATAGCTATAATACTATTACCTGCTACTGCTAACCAACACACAGTAAGAACATAATGGCCCCACCAGACATACTGCTGCCAACTAACACAAAGCATCTCCTCCAAGGAAAAACAACCAACCTCTCCTAACTGCCTCCATCTTTATACCCCATCCCATGGTATCACATGGTATGGCATAACCCCCTCCCCCCCAGTTATGCAGTCTGTCCCAGCCCCTTCCCCTGCTGCCTCACATAAAGGAGACAGCTCACAGCTGGGGACCCTTTGTTTAGTTCAGCCTTGAGTGTGTTTCTGTCTCTCAATAACCATCAAAGGACTGCTGGGTAATTAACACTGTTTCAGCAGAAGCTCCAGCATAAATGAAAGCATGAAGGTAACCACTATTGCTAAGATTGTCCTGAAATATTCTATTGTAGATAACCATGCTGTTAGTGACCAAGCTAGATACATTTCATAAAATAGCTGTGACAAAAAAATAATTATCCAAAGCTACTAAGATCTTAGTCTTAATGATTTATCCACTTCTAGCCAATAAATGGTTTATATTAATGATGTATCAGAGTAGTGTTTCACTCATCAACAAGAAAGAATGGAGACTTGTACCAGGTAGTCTTCGCAGTTTTTTGCTGAGACCTAAGGCCATAGATTTGAGGTACGTGAACCATCCCACCTATAAAATCAGAACTATTTTAGATACTCAATGGTGCTAATCCAACTAGAACAGATTATCTAAACAGAGGCCCCTAATAGCATCTGCAACTCCTGTAAGCATTGTACACTTTCATGTGCGCTTGGCAGACCTGATTAAGGGGCTCCCATTAACCCAAACCATTTCTGTGGTATATAATAGATATATGAATTCACTTGTAAGTCCTCCTCTGTCACAATGTTAATCTTTCTACTGCTTGTGAAAGACAGAAGAGAAAAATTCACAGTACTATTGTCAGCAGAAGATAATGAGTGGCATTTCTGCTGGTATTGTGAGGTGGCATCTAGAAGATGTCTGCTTATTTTATCTAGCTTTCTTTTGTTCCTTCTGATATACTTAGCCAAAGGATCCGAGCAGTATTAACTGAGCATGAAGTTTGACTGACTAGCCTCACAAGCTTTGGCTAAAGTAGTGACTTACAGAGTACCATAGAATAGACATAGGTATTGAAGGTCAGTCAGTCTCTACTTTGCAAATTGAAGGGGAGGGGGAGAGATGGGGGGGGAATAGCCGAAATTAGAAAAAGGCAGGGCTCAAGAGGTTTTCTTCCACTCTTGAAATGCCATCATTTCTTTCTCTCCTGGAGGATGTGTCTTGCTTCAGAAAGACCTTCCATGTTTTCCAATTTCACGTTTTACACTGTGAAAGCAAAGGGAGCAAAATTGAGACTCAGATGAGTTTTCTGCTCAGTCTTAATTTAGTCTCTAGAGCCAAAGGATGAAGTTATCGTGCCTACTCTTTAATTTGGATAGCACAATGCATGGTCTCCAAAGAGTACCTGAAACAGGAGAACAACTTTGTGCTGTATCCTGTTTTGGATTTCAGGTAGTAAAAAATTGGCTTGTGGGCAGGATTTGACAAAAGGCTACTATATCTTTTTCTATTGTGAATGCTGATTCAGTTTGAGAATATGCTGCATGCTGAAGAATCAATCTCCAGCCAGTTAAAAAATTGTTTAAGACATTTTGGTGGTTTCAATCAATAATCCAGAAAGATAATGGTTTAAAGCTTTCTAAACAGCAACTCTCTTTGAAAAGAATAAAAATTAAAGATGCAAATGCAATTGCAACATCTTTTTATGCAGCCAGACTAGGAAACTCAGAGATGAAGTGACTGCCTTGGAAAGGGGGACTAAATGATAAAATTGTGACTGGACTGAAAAGGAATTAATTCACAGTCCTCTGTTTTAGTTAATATTTGCCATATGTCATATGTGGCAAAGGTGGGACTGCTTCAGAGAGGAGGTGATCACAGTGCAGATAGGTTGGAGCAATGGCCTCACTGACAAGGGAACAGTCTCACAGCACCCAAGCAAGACAAAAACAGCAGCCCTGGTAACAGGCTCAGCTAATAGCGATCAATGATATGCAATGCGATATGTTATGTCTGTGGTTCAATATAGAAAGTCCAGTCTTGAATTCAGGATGATCGAAGAACAGAGCTGAGCTACAGACCTAACTTTACTGTAGCTCAGGCAAAGATTAGGGCCTGGGCTTAAATGCAGCACCTGGACCAGAGGCTTATGATGTATAGACAGAAGTTCCAGGTGTTCTCAGGGCAAGAGCAATTAGAGCACTCAAGGCATAATCCCTACACACTGTATTTCCTGCTTCTAATATCTATCAAGAGAAACCTTAAGCACTGCTATTATTACTTGTATTGAGGTGACAGAGTCTTTCACTGAGTGTATGGATAACTTTGTTCTTACTTTGTTTTAAGAACTACCTTAATATTCTTTTGTAATTATTTCCAATTTGAGTTAATAGGATGCTACAGTTACAAAATTATATTTTACAATGCAAATAGAGGCAAAAAAAAAAAATCTTCTGGTTACCTCCCATAAAAAAATCATGTGGTTTTCCTGAAAGATAATGTATGATTCTATAAATGATACAGGAAACATATGATGGCGCTTCCTGAAATATTTTATAATAAGTTTTCTAACCTTGGGATTGTACAATTTTCTGACAATGCCCAAACACTGCAGTGAGATTTTTATATGAGAAAGATGTATGCTACCTTGCTTGTGATTGTAACTTGTACTGTATTTGAATAATAACTTTTGAATAACCAAACAACAAATGCAAATTAAAAAAATAATAATAATAATCCAGTAGGTCCTATTCAAGTGTTTACATGGAAACACTGACATGACAGTCAGAGACAGTTTGTCAAGTTCTCTTCGTGCAAGACCACTTAAAGCAAACTACTCCTCTTTCAGTCTTCTGATGTGCCAGCTGCAATGGGTGAGGTTGTGACCTCTTCATTTCACTGGCAGAGCTGATTGACAGCAAAGGGCATGCCAACACCTACACACAAAAAAAACCCTCAAAACCATTTTGAGACTCAGGGCCTGTTACTACATTTTCTTATGTATTATGACCTGGGCCTGTTTAGCCTGGGGAAAAGAAGACTGGGGAGGGGATCTGATAAATGTTTATAAATATCTAGGGGGGGTGGGAGGCAAATGGTTGAGACCAGGCTCTTCTTGGTGATATATAGTGATGGGACAAGGAGCAATGCCTATAACTTGAAGATAGGAAGTTCCATACAAGTATGTGGAAGAACTTATTCATGATAAGGGTGATGAAGCCCTGGAACAGGTTGCCCAGAGGGATTGTGGAGTTTCCTTCTATGGAGATATTCAAGGTGTATCTGGATGCCTACCTGTGTGATCTACTGTAGGGTACCTGCTTTAGCTTAGAGATTGGACTTGATTTCTTGAGGTCCCTTCCAACCCTTATTGTTCTGTGATCTGTGACAGCTAAAGTTCAACCCTGCCTAGAGATCCTAAAAACAGAAATTCACAGAGAGATATGAAAATTACTAAGGGGATAAATGCTTCTTTATGATGAAACTACTTACAGTGAAGACAACTGTAATAACAAATATTGGGTTAAGTATTGGTTCTTTCTTTATAGGCTTCCTTGCCTATATTATCCAAAGCAACTGTTTATGTAGGTGTTACACCATAAAGCATTCAAACTGAGATAGCTCAAGCATTTTTAAATTTCACAGTGCTTGAAAATTTGCTATCTGGAAATCAGGTTCCACAAGTTTGTTTGTTTTTCTACACAAAACAAATGACTTCCTGAAGTTTTAAATACACACGCAATGAAATTCATTGTTTCAAAGCATTATTTAGAGATCTGGTGGAACTCTAAACTATGAATGTGTGAATTTACAAGTAATATACCAAATTAGTTCTGGTCATGAAAGCATTCCCTGCCACATTATTACACCTTTATGGATATTGCAGATAAGTGTTATGCCTTTTTATGAAGTTTATAATATCGGTTAAGAGATAAAATATCAGAACTTCCACATCGCTTGCCTTATTAGTCACTCTTCACTGATTTTTGTTGTATCTAGGTATAATGATTGTCCTAATGAATTTCAAATAATCAAATGAATATTAAGCTAATAATCCATTTTGAAAGTTTTGTTTCATGTAGATAAACCATTCCTATTTATACTTTATTACTGATAGCTAAAAGACATTATTTTAGTGCCAAAAGAATGCAATTAAATATGGATGAAATAAAAAGATGCTGATATTGATTAAGAATAGCAAGGTAATGTTAGAGTTTATTATTTCATAATAGCATTACCAGAAACTCAATCACCCTTTGATACGGCAGCACATACGGCACATAATATCACCCACTGTTCTAAAGCGCCCTGTTAGACAACCATATGTGCTGACAAGAGTTGTTAACGGGCTTATTCAAGATATACTGGCTGCTTTTGCTCAAAATGTCCTTGATTTACTGTTTTACATCTAAATTAGAACTTTTTAACTGCAAATATTCATGCTCAGTTTTAAAGTACTACAGCATGTATAATTTTAGCCTGAAATACCAAGCTTCATTTCTACCAGACAAAAACATGGAACTCCACGACACTCAGGAAGAAAGGTTTATTTATTATTGTTAACATTCTTGCCTAAATATTTTTCCCACTTTATTTCCAACAATACATCACTCTAGATGTAACTTTCTTTGTGATGGTAACATCATAGTCCTCATTTTACCTTTTATATTTTAGTATCCAGTTCTCTGTGGTTGGAAGAGTGGAAACTTCCCATAGGAAATGTATGTAAATACCATCAGTTATGACACAACAAATAATGATTCTTTTGTGAGTCAGCTTTGGCTGCTCTGAATAATACAACGTGGAAGAGAGCTCATCACAGTAAAAAGGGTACTGTAGGATATTTGCTGAAAGGAAAAGTAGAAAGCATGGGAGTATACACCAAAAATAAGAGTGTTTTACAAAGGCAAGTTAGGCAGAGAGCAGTGCAGAATAAAATTGCAGAACATTTCCTCTAAAATTCATGATATTCTGTATTTTTATTAATATGAATTAAAAAGCAGGAAGATCCAAATTTCAGTTAACACAAAATTGAGTCTTTATTTCTCTGACATACGACTTCCTTTGGAATCAGAATTGAGATGATTTAATGTAGAATTTAGGAAAGTTTGACTTAATTCCTATGACTTTCTGTTGAACAATTAGGACCACACAATGCTTGTGAAGCACATAATAAATGGCCTCATAAATAAGTCTGCAATAGTGTCTGTCAATAGGGAATCATCTCTTGGTAGTGTCTCTCTCATGGATTTTCATATAACTAAATTTTACAGTACTCAACATTCTCCTCAGTGACCTAGAAGTAAATATAAAATCAGCACTAATAAAAGCTGCAGAAGACATGGGAGTTGACAGAGTTGTAACTAATAGTGATTATAGATAAGTCAGTACAATTTGGGTCAGCTGGTAGACTTGTCAGTTCAAACAAACTGTAATTTAATACTGCAAGGTACAGCTATCCCTACAGAATAGTGAACTCTAAACTGGAAAAAGAGAAAAAAAGACTTGAAAATAAATTATCGAGTCACAGCAGACAAGAATCTGAGTTCTTATTGTGATGTTATGCACAATGTAGAATACAGACTGAATATGCAAATAGAGAAGCAGTAAATAAAAACAAATATTTGTAACTCTATATGTAATACTGGTGATGCTGACATGCTATCTCTAGATGTGGAACATGCAACTTAAAACTGATGGTGAAAAAGACTGAAAGAGCAGGAGAAAGCTGTAAAAAAAACAAAACAAACAAAAATCATGAAAGACTTAAAGACGTGCTGTTTATTTTAGCAAGAACATCAAAAAGTTACTTAGATATGTTGATTTTCACTGTGAAAATATTAAGTTCTCTATCAGAGAAAGGAGTAATACTAGAGAAAGGGAAATGTGTTTACTTAAGGCCTATCTACCTTTCAGAAAGAAGCTCTAACAACACAAATGTCGAGACTTGGTCCCACACCACATCCTTATCTCTAAACCAGGGAATGTGTTACTCAGTGGATATAGAGCTAGTTGTAGCCAGAGTGTTGTTGTTAATGGCTCAATATCCAGGTGGAGACTTGCCACAAACAGTGCCTGTAGGGGTTCATCTTGGGACTAGTGCTCTTCATCAGTGACATAGACAGTGAGATCAAGTGTACTGTCAGCAAGTTTGCTGATGACACCAAGCTGAGTGGGGCCATTGATACAATAGAAGAAAGGATGCCATCCAGAGAGACCTGGACAGGTATGAAAAGTGAGCACAAGAGAACCTAATGAGGTTCAGCAAGGCCAAGCACAAGGTATTGCGCTTGGTTGAGGGAGTCCCAGATACGAGTACAGACTGGGAGAAGAACTCATTGAGAGTCTCCTTGCTGAGAAGGGCTTGGGGGTCCAGATGCACAAAAAGCTGGACATGAGCCAACCAAGTGCTCTTACAGCTCAGAAGGCCAACAGTATCCTGGTCTTCATCAAAAGGGATGGGATCCTGGGCAGCTTGATCTAGTGAAAGGCAACTCCATCCACAGCAAGGGATTGGGCATTAGATGATCTGCCAGTTCACAACAGAAATAAGTAGCGAAATGTGAAGATTTACAAAAGACAGAGTGCCAGCCTGAGTAACCTAGCACCCTTTCTGTTCCTAAACACCATGAATTCATGATACACAGAACATTTTCTACTAGCTCCTAGTTGTTTTACAAATAA
Organism: Perdix hodgsoniae; assembly: GCA_035772895.1. Classification (NCBI taxonomy): domain Eukaryota; kingdom Metazoa; phylum Chordata; class Aves; order Galliformes; family Phasianidae; genus Perdix; species Perdix hodgsoniae. The sequence continues at coordinate 29,948,008 of JAPSGF010000004.1, forward strand.
ATTTCATTGTTGTGTTAACCCCATTTCTTTCAAAAAGAAAAAAATACTGACAGTCTTAAATGGGAAAATATTTAAGATATAAAATCATAAAATATGAATTATAACGTTGATATTTAAATAACTTTTTGCAAAGTGAATAGATGTCGATGTGCAATGGCACTAATGCAATTGTTACGTATAATAAGGAAAAAACATTTATTCATAGATGACAATAATAAGTTCCTGCATCTCTGTTCATATGACTATATGATGCATCTGAAAGGTTTTGTATAAAGTATTTGTCTACTTCAACTACTAATTCTTCAATTTCTATTGTTAACCTTTCTACAAGATTCATCTCCCTGAGCTCTGGAGCCCACACGGAGCCCTTTCAGCACCACGGCCAGCACCCACATCTTGGCCTGCTTGAGCCGACTTAAGACTTATATTACAAAAAGGAAACCTTTTAAGTTGTAAGATTCGTGGATTACTTTCATTATGTTTTCTAGAGAATCCTGAATAATTATGGACACAGGGAGAGACTTTTTTTTTTTAAAGTTATTAGAGATGCATACATGCTCAGTAAGTACAATCAAGCTCCAAATCACAAAGCAAGTGAAAAGCCTCTTTTGCTGGTAACCAACACTGACAGAATGCACTGCCAACCTTAACATGTGGTGGTTTGGCCCTGACCAGCAGACAAGCACTCACAGCTGCTTGCTCACTCTTTTTGCTCCTGTTTTGGAAGAGGTCAGTAGGTTGGAGCAGAGCAAAATGGTCTATATTTAGGTGACAGGAAATGCTCCTACACTAGTTCTGAATAGCACAGAAATATAAGAGAAGTATTTGGCTGCTGTGTCTGAGATCAAAATAAATCAGTTTTTGTTTGCTTGGTTGTACAAGGTCTCATGGACTTATTCCACAGTTGAAGCACCTGAAGTTAAAGGAGCACAGAACAAAACTTCATTTACCATCCTCTTTGATTAAACTGTTCCTGCTTTGTACACTGGAAAATTGCTTATAAATGTGCAAGGAAAATATAGAATGGTACTTTACTAATTTCCAAACACATAAAATAATCTATAAAAAATTAATGCATTTGGAAATGAGGTCTCTCTCACCACTGATACTGTTATATACCTTTAGAGTTCTCCTGTAAGCGTAGAACATGACACCATATCTGTTAGATTAATTTAAGCATTGCAAGGAATATGCAGAACCACAGTGCTTTTGAATCTGTGCTTGAAAATCTGGAGAAAGTTTGTTATGTAGGTGTTTGAATGCATGGAAGATCATGCTATTGTATTCCCACAGTTACACCATGTGCTAGCTAGGCTAAGCTTGTATTGGCACAGTTGCATATGTTAAATCCATAATTCCACTTTGGTTTTAGATTCTCAACTATCAGAGATAGTTGGCACAACTTCCTATTCCACTTTGGATTCCTTTGACCTAATTCCTTTGGGACTGATATCAGTGCAGCCTCATTAACTGCAGTGGCATAAATCCAGACTTCTAGCAACATAAATGTTACATTCATAATGATATCCATATATTCTTCATTATATTCATGGACAACAGTCTACTAACAAGTCATCCAACTTCCTTCCAAACAGGCAGACTAAAGAAAATAACTTATAAATATCCAGCTACAGACAAAGTAAAAATCACATAAAGCATGCTAAAAAGCCTCTGTGTTTCACTGTGTCTTTAGCATAGTTTACAAAATTAAGAAAAGAAAAATAGCAACTCTTTTCTGTTATGGATCGATAATTGCTTCTGGTGAACTTTATGATTTTAATAGGCCTTTTTAGTCTGCAGTGGTTGAATTAAATAGCAATTTACTATAATTTTAATGTTCATAAATGGAATTTTTCTGATGAGACCAAACTAATAAGTCATTACAAATGGATGATCCACCATTCAAGCAAAGTCTTATTCCACCTATAGTGTATAACACTTAGTGTATATACAGACATAAGCTTCATCAAAAGAATGAAATTGCATGGAATTCGTACACTATATAGAAGACACGAGTCAAATCAGATAGGATCTCTTCATGCAGCATTGTCATTCAGTCATTGCTGCCATTAACAGACACTTTTAAATGTCTTTATCTCTAGATGAGTCTGTTAAGCCCAAATCAGTAGAGTTGGATCTTAATTGGACTAAGAGCCTTTATACATCAGTAATTTGTTACTTTCTCATAACAAGTATGAGGAATAAGCATGTAACAAGTTATCTGTATCTAGACATTCATCTGTCAGACATTCCCATAATTGTTTCTATAGAGTATTATTGTTTTTCTTGTTTTCATAGTACCAGTTTGTTTTAGTGCAAAGAATGTTGAATAGTGGACAGGCTGAGGAAAACAAAAATAAAAGCAGCAGAACACTGGGTACCTTCATTTACTTAAGTAGTCCTAAAACTCCAGAATACTTTTTCAAAAATATGCAGTTCAGTATTTCTCAGTGTTCCCTTTAAGAAACAAGATACGAATAGGCAAAGCAAAGTAAAATATGAAAGCAAAAGTAGCTCAGGCTCCTGGAATGTTCAAGTATAAAAATACACTGATAGCATCCCTGAAAAAAATCTTAGTTACATTTCTCTTCTCATCCCTCAGTTCTATATTCATTCTCCTTTCTCATTATAAATAAATAGATAATGAAAAATAAGATATATTTGTATTTAAATATAAATACCAAAACATTGATTTTCTTGTCATGGCTTTGTCAATTGTTGAAGATGCAGCAGAGCAGTTTTTATGATTGGCATAGCACTTGGGAAAACATACTTCTACGTAAGAGGAAAGGGTTTCATTCAAATGGCATCTACCTATAATTTAAAAAGTGAAGGCTTTGGCAAAACATTATAAATTAAAAATGATTTTTTTATGCTTCTAGTAACAATTTATTGCAATTCAACTGAGATGTTAATATTAGTACTAATAATGCATGCAATTTACAGTCTTCAGAATCCTAATAGAGAACAACATCCCTCAATACAGCCTCAGTATTTAGTCCAAACCTTAATCTATGTCTAAAATTAAGACAGCAGATTTACACCTACTCTGTTCCTCACCTACACTGTTTTTCTTAACATTGCCTTCTTATCATACTGTAAGCAGGAGAGAGGAAATAGGAACAGGAGGAGTGAAGACAGTCATGAGGAAGTTTCTGAAAAGAGCACATCCTTAACTTGTTAGGTCAGCCGGTATCTTGAGGCATGCACAGTAGAAGGTGTTGTGGGTAGCTGAATAGACAAGAGGGGTGCACAGATTGATTAGAGCTGATGAAAAATTAGAAATTCCAGAACATTCAAAATTTTCTAAAGATATGCCTATGGTTTTAGAAAATAACTGAAGTCCAGAGATAGAAAATAGATTCACTTAACACTTTTGTATGAATTAGCATAAACAAGTTCAGTTTTATTTAAAAAGGAGACATAACTCAAAACCTGAAGTAGTATCACTAGCCATCTTCCACCAGCTCTTCTACATGCATACCAAGCATAGAGGACTGATCTAAAACTAGACTCTAAGACAATTACTTAGTTTGTCTCACAATTTACTGTGAAATGTTATTGATTGGTAGAATGCAGGATTTGCTACCTAATTGACTACAGTGCAATATAAAGTGTGTGGATTTTTAACCTCTTCTATCTTTCTCATTAGCTATTCCTCTTTATTCTATGCTAGTTTGTCCAGTTATTTTTCCCCCCCCTCTTTGTTTCTTCCAACTCTCATTTATGTTGTTCCACTTCTCCCATCCTCCTTCATTGCGTCCTTTCTCAAAATGTAACATCTTTTCCATCTCACTCAGCCTACTTTAGTACTACTTCTTACAGAATCATGGAATTACAGAATAGTTGGGGTTGGAAGTGGACTGTGGAAAATCCCTAAAAAAAGTTTCAGTGTCCCAACAATTAGTGCATTGCTGAGTAGCAAAGAAGGATGGAAAAGCATGAGCTCAGTTTGCAGTCAGAATTTTGGAACCAAAAGTCCTTTCCAAAGACAGTATAGGATATGGTGGAGGATGGATGAGCCTACTCACACTTTGCAAGTCCAGGCAAGTTCTTTCCCTGTTGCAAGAGATATCTCTGACCTTCAGCTCAATTGGAAGAAAGGATTAATGCTACCCTTCCACCTTGCGTGCAAGCTACCAATGTGTGTGTGAAACACTCCCTTTTTGCAAGAAATAAAAAACCCTACAACTCAGCAGGCAGGTATGCACCAACTACCAGCTTACTACCAGACCAGACATTATGTCGGAACCAAGAATGGATTTTTCCCTCCTTGCCTATCCAATCTCCCTTTTCATTTCTCCCCCTCCTCTCTCTCATTTCAAGTTATAATGTTAGAATGTAGTGCAAGGCATATCATCATACCTTATTGACAATAAGATATATATCTATATTTCTTGCCTTATTGTAAATATCATATTTGAATACAAGTTAAATGTTAACAGATCATTTGGCATCAATCCACTTTAATTTAGTCTGAGGGAATTAAAGACCTTAAAGACTATCTAGTTTCAGCCCTCTTTCAGTGAACAGAGACACCTTCCACTAGGTCAGGTTTCCCAGATAGCTATCAAACTTACTCTTAAACAACTTCAGGGACAAGGCACCAACAACTTCCCTGGGCAACCCATTCCAGTGCCTCACTACCCTTGAATTACTGACAGTGCCTTTTCTAACATAGCCCAGCATACCATTCACCTTCTTGACAAGAGCATGGGTTATCTCACCACAGATGTAGGACCCCACATTTGTCATTGTTGAATTTCAGAAGCTTTCCCTCTGGCCATCTCTCCAGCCTGCTGAGATCCTTCTTAAGGGGAACAGGGCCCTCTGGGGTGTCAGTCACTCCCTCTAGTTTTGTATCATCAGCATACTTGTTGAGGAAGTACTCTATCCTTTCATCCAAATCACTGATGAATAAATTAAACAATACTGGGCCCAATATTGACTCTGGGAGATAGGTCTGTGTCTTCCTTATGCTGTCAGTCTCAGAGCTGGATGTAGTACCGTAGTTGTGGTCTCCCAAGAATAAAGTAGAGGGGGAGAATCTCATCCATTGACCTACTACTAGTTACACTTTTTTAAACATAGTCCAGGATCCAGTTGGCCTTCTGGTCTGCAAGTACACATTACAGATTCATGCCATTTTTTATTTTTTTTTTTTTACCCACCAGTATCCCCAAGACCTTCTCTGCTTGGCTGCACTCCATCCACTGACTGTGCAGACTTTGTGTTTGGGATTGCTGTAACATGGGTGCAGGATCTTGGACTTAGCCTTGTTGTACTGCACGTTTCTCACACAGGCCCACCTCTTGAGTCTGTCAAGGTCCCTCTGGAGGGCATCCCTTCCCTCCTGTGAGTCAACTCAACTTGATGTCATCCACAATGTTACTGGGTTTGAGTGCACCCTCAGTGCCCACATCATCAGTGAAGATGTTAAATAGTACTGGTCCCAGAACAAATCCCCAAAGAACACTACATGCTGACCTCCATGTGGACATTGAGACATTGATAGCAACTCTTTGAATGTGACTATACAATCAATTCCTTATCCACTAAGAGGTTTACCCACAAGATCAATGTTTCTTCCATTTGAAGAAAAGAATGTCACATGGGACATTGTCAAATGCTTTACAAAAGTCTAGGTAGAGGACACCAGTTGCTTCTCTCTTATCAACTGGTGCTGTAATCCCACTGTACGAGGCCACTAAATTTGCTAGGCTTAGTTTGCTGTTAGTGAAGTCATGTTGACTGCCACCAGTCTCCTTCCTATTTTTTCATGGACCTTAACATAACTTCCAGTAGGATCTCCCATTGATATTATCAGGTACAGATGTGAGACTACTTGGCCTATAGTTCTCCAGATCTTCTTTTTTCTCCCCTTTTCAAAACTTAAGGTTATGTTACTCTTTCACTAGTCGCACATTTACTCCTTCACTGATAAGGTATTTTCTGATAGAAGATTAAGAGAAATTTCTACTGTCTCCTTGGAACTAACAGGAAGGGAATTATTTTCTACAGCTACTAAAGGAGCAGTGGTCCAAGTGAAAAGAGACAATGGACAGACAGTTCTGACACAGATTAGGTAAAACAGGAAATGCTATTTCTTCCCTAGCACTGTACCTTTTACTTAATCATAAGCTAATTTTATCTGTTTGCTGATTTTGATTTCTACTCAACTATCAACCCTTAGATCTCATACAGGAAAGGTTTAGTCAACATTTCTAGCTTTGTTATCTTACATCTTAAATCTGTATTCCTTCGTCTAATTTCCAGCTGCACAGAATACTACATGACACCTATGGATTCCTGTCAGCTCCAGAATCTGGAATAAGTGGTAAAAAAAAAAGTGGAAAAATAATCAAAGGAAAAGGTATCATGAATTATAGTGCTACAAATCGCCCTCTCCTGTTAGATTGCCTACAGAGAAGTTGAGTAACATCTAGGTAGCCTATGACCCCTGATAAATCATCTCATTGTTTTCTTGGGCTTTCCTACTTTTCTGAAGTCTGCCAGTAATCTTTTGGAGACAGCTATTGAATTTTAATATTTTTGTGACAGACCTAGCAACTTGGAATATTCATTGTTCATTAATTTTTAGTTTGTCAAAAAATGTTTTCATCTAGAAACATTTCTGCCAAAATCTATTGTATCCTTAATAACTCTTATGAGTATGTCTTCTCTATAATTTAGGCTACTATTACATTTTGATATTTGTTTCACTGCTTTCCATTTTTCTAGAGAACTTGTGGAAATGAAAGAGGATTGTAGCTATTCTGCTTCACCTAGGCAGAATGACTTGCTGTTTTCTGCTCACTGGACTTCAATATCAACAGGAACAGGATCCCTGAAAAATTTAGGCTGGGCCTTTTGTTTTGCAGTGCTTGTGGAATAGAGGGATCATATGTATATATCATATGTATGGTCAGTGTATGTAAATATGTATGCATGGCAGATTTCATCCCCATGTTTGTACACTCTGGAAAATACTACCAGAACTTCCCTCTTACTGTTGATCTCTTTACTTGTCCAAGGACAAATATTCAATACTCGAGACATCACTTAATGTAGCTTTATAATAACTATTGCAGCACTTACAAGAGTGGGCCAGATCCATAAAAAAAAAATCACAAGATCCATTAAAAAATGCCTGTGCTGTAATTTATGTTCTTAAACACCATGTAAATCATTTCCCCTGCCTTCTTTTTGTTGCCAATGTACTTACATAAGCCCTTCATATTCCTTGCTAGTCCATCCTTGTATGTTTGAACACTGCCTCTACATTCCTCCTAGGACATCCATTCCTCCATTTTCTTTTTGTGCGCTTCTTTTTGGGGTTTGAACTCATTCAGGATTTCCCTGTTGATCCATACTCACCTTTCCACTTATCAGAAAGGACTGCTTTTGTTCTCCAAGGAAGTTCAACCAGCTCTCTTGTGTCCTGTTGTCCTCTTTATCAGCTTACCATGGAGCCTACAAAAACATCTCAAAAATCCATTCGCCAGAAGTCCAGGGTTATGATTTTTGTTTTCCTCACTTTAAGGACTTAAAACTCTATAAAAACTACAACTCCACTGTAACAAAGTTTATCTTTAACCTACAATGGTTTACTTGTTAAAATAGTTTCCCACTTAGTGGAATGTTTTAGGTTCTCTCAGTCTTTTGAATTCTTCAGTTTTGCAAGGTCTGAATTCATGTTATACACTGATTCAACATATGTTTCCTTCCATTTAATAAAGATATTGAGCCACTTGTGGCAAAGAGCAGATCTCCATAAGACCTATTAAAACACCCTGGTAAATGATTTACAATTCACATTTCACAACTTACATGTCCACTAGACTAGTTCTGAATTTGCTCAAAGTAGGTTGGACCTTTTTTCTTAATATTCTTTACCCAGATATCATGAATCTGAGTTATACTCTTTAATTTTATTAACCTTACTCCTAATCCAAATATATATTAAAAAAAATCAGATTTGCTTGGTATGACAATCACAAAGTGATTGACTGAAAGATTGCTGTTACAGTCAGAAAGATTAACTCAGTGGAAAGATGATACAGGAGTGAAATAGCAAAGGGGACAAACAGGAAAAGAATGCTCACCTGTCTCTGAAGATCTAGGCTCAGAGGGAAAAACTCCACAAAGGAGAGATCTCCAACCAGAGACCCTTCCCTACTACGGGTCAGCCCTTAAATGGGCTGTAGGAGAGGTGCAGCCAGGCTCCACCCTTTCTGGTCACACAGCTGAATTGCCTTCACCTGTGCTCCCAGGGCTGACCGGGTCCTTTCCCCAGGTGCTCAATCAGCAGTTCAGGCTGTGACTCAACAGTTCTCATACAATTGCCATTAATTAAACATCTTAACTTAATTCTATTCTGATTGCATTCTGTATCAGCCTTCTTGCTATTTTGCTCAAAATCACTATACAGCTGATGCACCTATTGTTTCAAGGTGATGGCACTTAGGAGGAAAAAGGTATGAAGGAGAGAAGGAAAAGTTGTAACAAACGAGTATTTCACATCTGAATACCTTTGTTTTACTGATCCTTGTAGCACTGGCTATGTTCAAAGGTTATGATAAGAATTATTCTATTTGTAATCAGCAGTGAAGCTCATCCAAAAAGAAAGTGTCTCTGTTCAACCTGCCTTTGAAATACATTTTCCATAGACTCAACAAAATACTTTTCAAACATTTGAATGTTAAGGAACTTTCCTGTTATATAGCTAGTTAGTAGGGTCTCAGCAACGTTCGTCCCTTGAAGTTGAAAATTAATGTTAGATATCAAGCAGCTTTTAAATAAAGTGACAACCTTATCTAGAGAGCAGTACATTTGATGTGCTCATTAATGTAAAAACTTGAGATGGCAGTGTATGAGTAAGCCAGGCTGCAGTGGCTGTGTTTGTATACAGTATTGTCTAACTCAGTCTAAATTACAAAGACAGTAGACAGAGAGGTGTGGTGAGCAACATCTTAAATCAAGCAAGTGTTAGTTCAGCCTCATTTCCTGATTTAAACAATTACATAGCTGAGTAACATATACTTAAAAACACAGAACCTAATGAATAAGCAATAAGACTACTTGACCTATATTCAAAGCAATTGTTAGCTTCTATCCTCTGTATTTGAGTTCTGCCTCATTCATCGTGGAGCTTTCTGAAACTGCTAGTTTTGCTCACAGATCGAGTTCTCTTTCTATGATAACCCCAATAAACAACAGTGGACAGAACATCACCCTTGCCTGGGGTGCTGGTCTGGGGGATGCATTTTGTCAGCATGGTTCTATAATGTTGAAAACTGTTCAACTTGTTCAATTTTTGTTTTGTAACAAAACAATGTAGAAAATCTGAAGAAAGTTTTTCTCAGTTCATTAACAATCACTGTCTTTTGCTTTGAAGAGCTCCAAAGGCAATTCCCAACAGTCACATCTTAAGACTTAAAGTTTTCTTTGTTCAACAATACTACCATCACAATCTCCTTATTCGTCCTTCTCCCCCTGTTCAAAATCCATGCCTTTGCTCTGGTCTCTACCTCTTCTATTACAGAAACTTGTATCCACCTGAGATATCCAAAAAAACAACAGACAAGAATTCCTACAATAACAAGCTTTGCAGATGTACTCACATGAAACAGGATCTTTTTTGACCACTAGGAAAAATGAAGATCTCATCCTGTATTATTACCTTAACTGACTTTAAAACAATACTTCACTGAATTGCCACCTCATGATGCAAAAATAGCATGAGTGGTTTTAGCTCTGCATGCCTACAGAAGGCTCAGACCTGAAAATAAAATAAAAGCTTTACTTAGCTCCCACTGGTAGTTATTTTCAAAACTTCTTGATTTTGTTTCCAGATTGAAGTCATTCTTGATAACTTTGCAGCCACCATTTCCAGCTCTAAATTATTGGGGTGTGACAAGGAAATTCCTAGGTAAATACAATTGTAGAAACTAAATTTTCCAGAAGAATTATCTACATAAAGCACTGCAACTCTGCCTGGGTATGTATCTTAATTGCCTTATTTGTTTCTTAGATGCAATAGCATCGCGAGCTCCTTTATCTCTTACTGTCTACTCTGTTGTTGCAAGCAGGCTGAAAAATTACCTAACTAAAAATGAATTCCAAACCGCTCAATTAAGGTGCTTTCTACTTTGTGATGCCTGGAAAAAACACCACTTGAAAACAAATGCCATAGAATTTGAGAGCGTGTTGTGCTTTGACTCATTTTTTAAAAACTTCTTTTGCTTACAAATATTTCCTGTTTGTCATAAGACAGAGCTCAGAGTGATTAATTCAAAAGTAAATGCTTGTATCATAGACATCTAAAGTTAAATGGGCTTAATCCAACCTTTACAGCAGAGTGCTTCAACTGTTCTCCTTGAAATCCCTTATACTTTCGGGTCTCCTTTCGAAGGTCCAATTTAGATTCACTGACCATAAAATTGCCTGGATCCTAGGTCTTCAAAGGACGGTCAATGCCTGCAGCAAAGCAGCAAATTCCGAAAAGTGAGAATTTATCCATTTCTCAACATGGATTCAGCCTTTGGAAGCCTTCAATCTCCTCCTTGACTGGTTAACTTACAGATTCATTTGCAACAAGTCTAACTTACTCCAACAAGCCATAGACTGGATCGCTCTCCCTGAGAGCAAGATTCCTGTTGAAAAATTGTCTTTTTACCTAGTTACTGCTGGAGAACTGTTCAGAACCTGAATGTTTTGACTACCAGAATTCTTCTCTGAATTTCAGGCCTAGAATTAATTTATGCCAAATTCACTTCTTTTATGCTGCACTGCCTCCCCTTAGTTCAAAGAGCTCTCTTCCTACATTGATCTTTACATTTATAGGCAGTGATCACATCTCCTTTCAACTCCTGATTTAGTGTACAAAGAGCCAATTTCCCTAACTGTCTTGCTAACCATTTCAAAAATACACTCCCACTTGAGATCATCTTCACTGAACAGTACTGCATAAAGCATCTGGCAGGAGGACTCAAACCATTCTGAACTTGCATTTATTCTTGCAGGTCTGTGAAAGTTGGTTTGGTGGAATTTTATTTATTTTTTTTTCCAGAGGGATAGGCAAGAAGGATACACTTCTATTTAGGACATACAGGATAAAGCTACACCTGCTGTCAAAACCAAATGAGGCTGTCACAGAAAGCATCCAGTAAACATTGGCCTGAGGAATAAGAAATGCATCCAGTTGCACAGGCTTGGCATCCCAAGTGATTGCTGCTGGTGCCCTCCTGAGGGGCTTTTGATATTGCACTGGGTACTTAAATGCAAAAGGAAATAGCTGGAACTGGATAAAACTTGCTTCCTTGTGTAAGGAATAGAGTTTGGATTAGCCATGTGGAAAAAGCTCTCCTTCATAGTGCTGAGGTGACAAAATGCTTGAATATGTTTGACAAGAGAAAATGCTGAGTCTAAGGCAGTCCAGCTCCAGGACCATGAGATGTGCCAAAATACTCTAGAAAAAATTATCACCATTTATGAGCAGAAAAGGGCACAGATAGGAAATTAAATTTCCCTTGTTTTACTGAAATTGCTCATATAGAAATTCTCTAGCATCACATCTGCCTGTTCTTATACATTGGTGATATTTTTGCTGAATATGGCAAAGGCCACTAGAAAGAAAGGCTATAAGGATCATAATGGTAGGGCATGTACCTGTACAAATCAACAGATCTGCAGGAGGAGAACCTGTGGTGTTCAGGTGTGGGAAAGGGTAGTGGAGCATGTAGTTGAAATACTTTCACATCTCTTAATTATTTAAAAAGGTAAGAGTCCAGTTGTTTGTCTTCTCTGTATCAACACAGAAGCTTCAGTTGCTTGCTGCTGATTCATGACACACCATTTATACCACAGCTGACATTTCTACCTGAACTGCATCCAATCCATTTTATGCTGAGTCCATCCTTTCCAGTACATGTCTCAATAAGAAGTCAGCCTTCTGAGATGGAGTAGGCAGCAATACAGGAAAAAAAAGAAAACTGATGCATAAATAATACAGAAATGCCTAAGTATACATACCTCATTTAGGCTGTGCAAAATGTGTTTTATTTAATTTTTCAAAAAGGCGGAGGTAAATTCAATAAGTAGGAATAATATTATAGAAGTAACATTAAACTTAGACTGTTCTGAATTTTGTATTTAGAATGCTTGCTGGCCTTAGATTTTAAAAAAGCTGCGATAAAATATTTCTCTCTTGGTTTTGGAGAGATTCAATTACAACAAATTGGAAGACAAAATCATTTTGCTGGGTCAGAGCACTGCCTTGCAAAGTCACCAGCAGTAGCCCCGGCTTCAAAGAATTATGAAAAAGTTCCTAAGAATGCCAAATAAAAAACATCCACTCCATTTCCTCTTAGCAGCAGTGAGCCAGTTTTTACCCTGGAATGTAAAGACCTCTAGACTTTAATTATTTCTAGACAGTTATCAAGATTTTTAGGGTTCTGATGAGATCTTGAAGCAGTAACTTCTGAGGGCTAATTACGTACATGTGAAAAACACACTACTAAGTCCCATTCAAATACAAAAGTTAGGATTTCACAGACCTTGCAGAGATGTTTTGCTGAAGCTTTTAGAATGTTTTACTAATACAGAATAAAGAAAACAATTATGCGACAGGGAGGGAGATCAGAATTAAAATGAAGCTGAAGAAATTTATTTTGGCTAAAATCAGGAAAAGCAAACCGTATTATGAATAAAAAGATAGATGAGATGAAATTAGTGAAGTGGACATTCTTACAAGGAGGGTGCTGGTTAATCATCCTCATCAAGTAATTGAAAAATTTGTAATTTCTGAAGTTAAATGTTGCACAGAACTTTTGTAAGCAAACAAACGTCAAATAAAGTCTTATCATGACCAAAGGGATAAAGACTGACAGACATGAAAATGAAATACTGTTTCATCTTCACGTCTTCAGCAAAAAGATCCACAGCTTTTCATAGAAGGCACAGGTATTGTCATGGAAACAAAACTGAAAGCATTGCTTTGCAGAAGGGTATTTCAGGACCAACAAAAGCAAAAAAGCATATTTGCTTCTTTCAGTTATGCTAAACAGGGAATGTCTGTTGTCAGGTTTTCTCTGGACCTCATTATAAAGAGCAGGCTTTACCCAGTAGCTTAAATTGATCATTAAATACGTAGTTAAGAAAAGATAAACATTAAAACACTAGGTAAAGAAACAGAATATAATTTAATAATTTTCCATTATTTTCATCTTATTTTCCTTTTGGATGTATTAAAGTTTATTTTCTGGATTCTTATACATATCTGATCATCTTACATGAAAAGAAGAATTTGTATGCTCTTGTACTGTGGTTCAAAAATGTCTATGTTGGCTTTTAAATGAAGGAGGAAGGTGTTACAACTTGGCATTGTCCCACTCACTGATGGAAAATGCTGAGAATGATATCTAAGGTTTTCAGACATTCCAAAATGCGAACTAATTAATACATTGTGTGAAACCTAAATAGTATTGCTTAATAACATTGCTGTGCATAATAACACTGTTATGTGAGGAGGGGTCATTTTTATCATAAATTAGCACTTAGGGTTTCTCCAGGTGTGGTGATAATGTGAAAGCTGTGTCCCTTTCCTGATATCCTGAGTAACAACAGGCTCTCAGAGCTGTGTACCATTCAGAAGGAAGTATCAACCTTACCTAATTTAACAATGAAAGGTAGCTACAGCCATTTTACTTCTGACAGTCTGTTCACTGGACAATAATAAAACAGAACTTTCAAAGACTTTAAGAGCAGTTTCAAAATAAAAGCCATTTTCAGTGTAAGAAATCCCATAATCTGTAGGGAACGCTTTGCCAATGGGAGTTGAGTGTTTCTGTGAACTCAAAGGAACACTACATAAATTCATGGAAGAGAAATTCTCCAAGAGTTACAGTAAGCAGAAACCATAAGCAGCATCCATTCCCTGGATGAAGATGGTTAGAAGTTGACGGAGTACCAGATGCAGGTACCTCGTTTGTTCTTACATTCTTCTTTATTTTCTTATAACAGCTGCTGGGTATGCAAAATGTGGCCAAAGGAGCTTTGGTCTGTTCCCCTATACCCCTTTTCTGCTCTTATAGTCTCACCACTTCCTGCTTGGTTGTGAAACTTTCTTCTTGTTGCTGTGCTACCATATATCCTCATTATTTAAAATCTTCCAGTCACACATCTTGAGAAAAATAATTGAGTTTGTAGGATAGCTCCTTCTGACACAACTTTTGCTAACTGAAGCAAAATCACTTCTTATCCCACCTAGTTCTTTACTCAGTATTTTTGGTTTTGATTCACTAGCTTCTATTTGAGATGTTGATTCATTCACATTGCTGTTTAGAATATTGTTGTGCCACGCTGGTTTCTGACATGGCGTTCCCTCTCTATCTTTGTATTATTTTCCAAAACACTTTTACTTTGCCTAGTATTCTCAACAGATAACAATGGTTTTTATTGTTTTCCCTGAGCAATCTTCATCTTCAGGAAGTTACATCTCTCCAAAATCTGTCATACTTTGTGTTACCAATTTACTCACACAGAGAGCTTTGCAGCATCCTTGGAGCTCTGTTCTTTTCTGGAAGCCATAAGGGTACAATGGAGGCCACAGTTTAGCTTTTATATTTGGATATACTAATTTCAAAACTAATATATGTATGAGTACTGAGTGCTAGCTTGATTTGTTTGTGACTTCAGTGAAGAGTTATTTTGAATACTCAAAGGAGTTGAAAACCCATCTTCCCATAGGGTGGGGCACTTCATTTCAGGTGGGGGGGGGGGGGGAATAAAAAAATAAATAAATAAAATAAAAATCAGTGCACTTGATCCAAAAGAAGAATATCAGCTCTTGTGTGAAGAGATAGCCCACACGTACCTATGGTGAGCAGTGACCAGTAATATTTTAAGTTCTCAGAGGACATTATGAAGAAGTATAAGCGTCAGGAAGCAGTGATGGGCTGGCTACTCCTTAAGGACAAGTGATTCAGGAGCTGTGGATGACCCCAGTGCAGTCTATGATTCTGCCTGCATTATCCCATGGAGGCTGAATTCGAATAGTTGCCCAGAACCAGAGTCTAGTACTAGGGTCCACCAACAGACCAAGGCATGGGAAGCAACATACCAGGTCCAGTGTTCATCTTAGCTAGCAGTAGGGAGCAAAAGTAGACAGGGCTAGAGGCAGGACAGAGACACAGACCAGCAGAGCAAGAGCAGGGACTGATGGCCCCCAGATGAGCTGAAATTGTTGTTCTGGGCCCCACAGCAGGAATGGGATGACCCCAAGGGAAGCAAGGGCAAGACACCCAGACCTACTTGTATACTCAGGGCCTTGACAATACAAATCAACACAGAAGTCAAGATTCACATGGTATAATGCAATTGAAAGCACAAGAATGACAGCAGAGCAACAAGATCCAAAGCTGCAGCTAGTGAGGATTTGCCCAAGCACAATAGCAGTAAGCATAGAAATAAAGAAGCTGCTTACCTTTAGAAGACTTCAGGTACACATTACCTCCATTGCCAACCCATAAATGAAGTCTGGGAAGCGTTGGATCCTGGCTCCACCCGTTCTGGTCACTAATGTGCATTGCACGCACCCTGGGTTGGCCCTGTCTTTCCACCAGATGCTCAATCACGGGTTCAAGCCTTGACTTAGCATTTCTGCTACACATGGTGTCCAATAAATATTGCAGTATTATGAAAATGAAATGTAGATGCCATAGGGGAAGAATAATAAAGCACTACTTTAGAAACTTTGTTGTTGTTTTGTTAGTTATTATGTTCTTGTTAATTCAGTCTGGTTTTATTCTGACAAAAGGCTAATAGAGCTTACAAGCAGGTAATGTTTTTTTCCTTCTGGTTTGTCCAGATGTGTCACAGTCAGATTCTTCCTAAGTAGAATACCACGTGTGTGTTTCAACTTTAATTCCTCCTTCAAACAGATAGCCAGGTAGTCCACTGAAAACATCTGGCACTGAATTAAATCCAAGTGGCTGATGAAAAAAAAAATATAGCAAAAATGCAAAAGTGGAATTATATAATATTCTGTAGACAGTGGTTTAGTTAACCAAACACTGACACTGCACTTCAGATTTATGATAGGTGCATTTTAAAAATTTGCTTCAAAGCTAGTTAGCCTAGACTTCCCTTCTGATCTGAGGAGATCAGTTTCTTAAGTTTCTTAAATGTGTTAATCCTAAAAAATGCATTTAAAATGTACCTTAATAATATTTACTTCTCTTCGTTGACTATTAAGAATCTACTTTCTAGTGCAAATACTATGGAGCAGACAGTTCATTGTTAGACATGTAGGATGAATCCTACCTGTCTGAACAAAGTTTCAAAATTATTGTTCTGTCTGTCTAGTGAGTAAATCATTCTATCAGAAAGACATTTACTGAAGTATATTCAACTCTGCCTAGTTCCATTTAACATCTGTCCCTCAGCATCCCTAGTACATACCTTGGAGAAGGAAGCAAGTTAGCTAGAAGACATTTGTTAGCTTCGATGTCTTCCTTCTGGACACCCAGTTCTGTAAAACTTCCCCTTATTCAGTTAGACTGTCAGAGTTCATTATTGTCATACCGTAGCTCAATGTATTAGCTTCACAGTTTCAGATAGCTTTATATCCATTATAAAATCCAAAGCCCTAGTTTAATGGGGAGATCAGAACAAATTCTCCTTTTCACAGCACTATTTTTTTTATTGTTAGCACTTGATCATGTGAAAGAAAGTACCCATGTACTTATGTCTATTGGTCATGTCTTTCAACAAAATTGTTACAAAAAATAGGGGGGGGGTGGGGGGTGGAAAGCTTATTTGCCTAATTATTTTACTTTTATTGAAAAGCTGCCTATATAAGATATATCTCAAAGTTATGCCACAGTTAGGCCTTTATCTAACAGCTACTTTTTAGCCTAAAGGAAGTTATGATACCTTTATTAAGTGAAAGCATTTATTATTTTTGTTATAGAGAGAGTATCTTCAGTTTTAAAAAAGTTCATTTTACACAGGCTTGTCCACTCATACATAACTTTTGTAGCTAGTTGAGACAATTCAGTGGTCACTTTTTCTATACAAATGACATTTCACTGAAATAAAAATGTTCCGAAGAAATAAGCCAATTTTGCCTACCTTTCATTAAACAATCAATTGAATCAATTGAAACTTCCTTATGGGTCAAATTTTGTTTAAGCTCATCATATTTTGGTTTTTATTAGACTCTTTTCATTTCCAAATTTTTCTACTATGAATTATAAAACAGAAAATAAGAAAACATCAGAAAAAACCTGAGCTCTACTGAATGAGAGTTAATTATAAATGTCATTCTCATGAAATTCTGAATTTTTTTCTCCATTCTAGAATTGAAAAAAGCAAATTTTTCAAATCCATTTCCCCCATAATATAAATTCAATTTCCTGTACAACTCATCATTTCTGTGGTATATATTTGAGAAAGCAATCCTTCTCCACTTAACATCTCTTCTAAGACAGACAGATGAATCACACCCTGGAGGTGCCTATTTCTTTCAGATGGCTATAAAGGGAATCTAGGTTGATGAGTCTAGACATCGACAACTAGCTTTCAGCTATTTACCCTTAGGCAAGATGACTCCATTCTATTGAAAAGATATACTGTACAATTACTTTTCAGGAAGCATGATTAAAAATCATTTATCAAGATTTATCAACAGTTTGTCTTCTAATTATAAGCCTTAAAAGAGATTCGCTGGGGACATGGTAGAATACCTGGCATTCAAGAACATATAAAAAATATACCTGTCAGCTATGGGCTGTGCCAGTGTGTCCAATCTATTCATCTCCTTGGCTTTAGTCCGGGATAGCTTTGCAGGTCACACACAGAAATAAAACACTCTTGCCCATTATGCATGACAGAAGGTTGCTGGACGAAGTGTATGGAGAGTCTCTGGAGGTGACCAGGACCCTTCCAAACACTCCAGGCCTTCATGTCTGTTTTCTTTGCTCACCCTTGCAGGCCAAGGTCACATCAGTAGATGCTGAGCCAGATGGGATTTCTCAGAGGTACTGAACCTTGTTGCTGGTTTCTATGGACCATCATGTATATTTAGTCCTGCTTCTTAATGAAAAAATGGACTGTATGATCTCCTGACATCTCTCCTACACTTTACACTTCAGAGTCTTATATTTGCCCCCAATATTTGAGGCTTCTCAATTCACTTCTAGTGATTACAGCTAGAATTTCATACTTTAGGAGACCTGGAACTTTGTCACTGTGTACCATTAAGAATGTTGTTAGCCTGCAAAAATTCCCAGTGCCCTGCTCTGCTCGCATGAGCTGAGGGTCTGAGAGAAGACATCAGGGGATATTATTCACAGGAGGAACAGGAGCTCAAAAACTGGAATATGATCAAAGAAAAGAGATATGCTAGTGCCTTTCCAGGAGAAACGTACTTCGTTTGAGCCTTGTCGTGTCTAGTGGGGTGGCATACTCACATTACATGTTTTTTTGTTGTAAAGCTTGTCAGGGCTGAAGCTGGAAATTAATGTAATCTGCTTCATGGCTAATGGAAAAATAAAATAATATTGAGGCTTTGCTCATTTGCATAAGGATAAAGGAGTAGGAAGAGAAGGGTAAGGTAGCTGTAAAATTTAGCAGGTGGAGTGTACTTTTTTGGACAAGTTTGAGCACAGAGAGTATATAAGCTTCTTTTTCATTACAGTTTTCAGGCCAAAGAGAGAAATTTTGTGTTTATTGGGTCATTGTTCAAATAATCAAGGCTATTTGAGAACTTAAAATAACTCTTCATTTCATGGTTTTCTAGAAGCCTAATATTTGTTTGACTTTCCTGCTCTGGAAAGGGCACATGATATGTCTGGGATGTGTCTACTGTCTAAGCAGAATTTTTAGCAGTAAATTACTTTTTCTTGAAGTGGGTGCACCAACAGTTGTTTAGTGAACTCTTAAGCAATTGCAGATATTAATTTAAGATGTGGCTGTAGTGATTTAATTCAGATATGTGAAATCACTGGTTTTTCACTGGTGTTTCCACTCAATGGAGAAACAGCACTGTCAGTACCAGAAAGAGTGAAATGGTCAACTCAAAGGGCAAGATCACAAATCAGCACCCAGACCAGTGAGGGGTTCTGGAAACCCTGTGTCACTTCTCCCCACCAGCTGCAGACGCATTGGAGGTGCCCAATTCTTACCCCTCAGACCCAGTTTTGTTGTAACATGATGGAGATTATAGTTCTGCCTAATATCTATCTGAAAATGCAAAAGAAACTTGAACATATACATCAGGATGTCACTGAGATTTCGCAACGTAACAGTTGCAGTAATAGAAAATATTTAAAGCAAATTGTTGCCTCTTTCTTTCATTATTTCCTTCACTGTTTCACAGTGTCCAAGGTACCCTATTCATACTGGCCATACAGATCTTGTTCTCTTTTTTTTTTTTTTTAATTATTTCAATACAGCAGTTGTATTTCTGAAGGAAAAACAAAACAAAACAAAATAAAAACCATTCGTAGAATCTGACAGTGGTAAGAAAGCTTCTTTCCCAGAAGGCTCTCTCTGAAGAACACCTAGCTCAAAAATTCCCAAGAGCATGTCTCAGGATCTGCATCACTACAATGCACTAAAAATTGACTGAGCATGCACTTTTAGAGCACTTAAAGAGCTGCACTTTGCCAAGGAGAGAAGGTTCTATAGGACATTTATCCAGAAACTATCAAATGGATACTCCTGGAGCAGAAACAACCTGGAACAAGAGTTCTAACCTCATCCTCTAGAATGCATGGATGAGGTCATTCATAGCTCCTTTCCCACAGCTTCTGTGTGAGAAAGGTGAAATGCTTAGAGCTGTCTAGGACAGCAATATTTCATTCACTCACTTGACCAATGTAATCTCCTTCAAAGACCAGGTGACCCGCCTTGTGATGAGGGAAAAGTGTTGACGTAGTCTACCTTGACTTCAGCAAAGTCTTTGACACGGTATTCTCTCTCCTGGAGAAGTTGGCAGCCCATGAGCTGGACAGATACACTATTTGCTAAATAAAGAACTGTCTGAAAGGCTGAGCAAAGAGTGGTGGTGAATGGAGTTGAATCCAACTTGCGACCAGTCACAAGTGGTGTTCTTCAGGGGTAGTATTGCAGCCTGTCATGTTTAATATTTCCATTGATGACTTAGTTTAGGAGAATGAGTGTACCCTCAGTAAGTTTGCAGGTGACACCAAGTCGAGAGAAAATGTTGATCTGCCTGAAGGTAGGAAGACCTTACAGAGGGATCTGGACAGGCTGGATCAACGGGCTGAAGCCAATGACCAACTTTGGTCACAACAACCCCATGCATTGTTCCAGGTTTGTAGCAGAGTGGTTGGCAAGCTGCGTGGAGGAAAATAATATGGGAATATTAGTCAATATCTGGCTGAACATAAGTCAGTATCGTGCCCAAGTGGCCAAGAAGGCCAATGGTATACTGGCTAGTATCAGAATTAGTGCAGCCAGCAGGAACAGGGAGGTGATTGTCCCTCTGTAGTCAGAATCGCAGAATGGCTTTGCTCTCATGAGACCACATCTTGAGTACCATGTTCACTTTGGAGCCCCTCACTACAAGAAAGACATTGAGGCCCTGGAGCGTGTTCAAAGAAGGACGGTAAAGCTGGTAAGGGGTCTGGAGCACAAGTTTGATGAGGAGCAGCTGAGTTTATTCAGTCTGGAAAAGAGAAGATTCTGGGAAATTATAGCTCTTTACAGCTATAGGAAAGTTGAAAGGAAGTTGTGGTGAGGTGCAGGCCAGCTTCTTCTGCATAACTAGCAATAGGATGAGAAGGAATGGTCTCTAGCTGAGCCAGGACAGATTTGAGTTAGATATCAGGAAAAAAAAATTTCTCCAAAAGAGCAGTTGGACACTTGAACAGGCTGCCCAGGAAGGTGATGGAGTCATTGTCCCTGGAGGTGTTCAGTGAACCTGTAGTTAAGGTACTTAGGGACAAAGTTTAGTGGGTAATATTGGTCATGGGTGGACAATTGGACTAGATGATCTTAGAGGTCTTTTCCAACCTTAATGATTCTATGATTCTATTCTACAGTTCTAAGAAGAAACTAGAAAACTCAGGAAGAAGGAAGACCTCACACCTCCAGTCTCCTATCCCTATCAGTCCTCCCTCTCAGTCCTTTCAGTCCTCTCTGACTTGAGCTTCACTATACTCTTTCCTTCCCAAATATGACACCATTCCATCCTGTTCTTCCCTCTTCCTTTACTTCACTCCTGTTACACTTCCCTCTTCCCTGTTTGCTTGGCAAGCATACACTTTCTTAGAGCGCATTCCTTCTTTGGGAAAGCACTTTCTGAATGTCCAGCTGTGCTCTGTTCACACTTAGAGTAAAAGCTCAAAACTTCAGTAAAATGACATAGCAGCAATACTTCATCTCTAAACACATGGTAGTTAGCTTGAGTTCTGCAGTGGGTGCCATTCAGTTCATTGATCCCAGCTTATACAAAACTCAGCAAATTGATATTCCATCCAAATTACCCAAACACATTACAAGACTGAAGACTTTTTGAGATTGCCTCTTCACATGGTCACTGAAGGAAACTCAGTTACTTATCCCAGTTGATTCCAAAATCCCATTTGATTTTCTGAGATTTAAATAAAACTCCAAACTATCTTTTTAGTGCATTAAGAAAAGTATTAGAAGTTGTCAAACCTAAGAAGAGTTATCAGGGCTGGGCTCCATAATTCTTTTCCTTTCATATGGCACTCTGACCAATTTGTATAAGAGATCTCAGTGAGCTTCTATATGCTTTTGCTTAGACTCAAAATCTGTGAAAACTTCTAATTCTAATATTAAAAACCTCTTTTCCATTTTCAGATGTGCTTAGACATCTGTTTTTGTTGCTTGGTAGTGTTTTCATCTCAGAAGAAAATTAACAGCAGGTGAAAGATTATCAGGGTTCTGTGGTAAATCTATTCAATTTAAGATATGCATATTTTTTTCTCTAAATTTCATTTGCACATAATATCTACAAAAAATTAATTTTCCATGTATATACCTCTGAAATACTTGCTTCTTTGAAAAACAATATAAAATTAATACTCTGTCACTATATCAAATTATATTCTGTTTAAATGCTAAAAATAACTAGGCTTTTTTTGTTTTGTTTTTTTTTTTGTATGTGATACAAACAGCTGGGATTTATTATGGGAACCTTCTAGCACACCTTCACCTATGTTAATTATAATTAGAGTTAAATAAAAACATTCCTACTTATTTCATTCATTTTACCTTTCTGATGTACATAAATTGTCTGCAAACAGACCAACCCTTCCAGTACTTCACTGTTTCTTTAAATTTTGAACCAGTTTGAAAGTTTGGTATCCCAGATTCACAGATGAAGAAATGTTACCCACTTGGTTTTACATACAGCTCCTCGTGGGTACCAGGTGATGTGCTGGGCTTATGTAGCAAGGTTGGAGGGGTGGGGAGGCTTCAGAAGTGCCCTCTGCAAGCAGAGCCCAGCAGCTGCCCCATGTGAGGCCAAAGCCAGCTCCAGCTGCTCCAGAAGAGACCCACTGCTGCCAGAGCTGAGGCATGCACAATGCTGTGTGCTCTGGGAGAGCAGATTGAGGGAAGGGAAAATTGCTGCACAACAGCAACTAGGAGAGAGGGGTGAGAAGTGTGAGAGAAGCAGTCTTGCAGCCAGCAAAGTCAGGGCAGAAGGAGGGCAGGAGGTGCTTCATGTGTGGAGCAGAAGCCCCCTTTAGCCCAGGACAGACCTGTGGAGGAGGAGGCTGACCCTCTGCAGTCCATGGGCATCACACAGAGCAGATCTCCTCACACAGCCGTGGAGGAGCCCACAGTGCAGCAGTGGATGTGGCCTGAAGGAGCCCCAACAGGGCAGGCACTGAGCCACAGCCCATTCCTGGACAGGGTTTTAAACCCAAGGTGGAACAAACTTCAGTAAAGAACAGTTGGGACACAGCTACACATGTCTCATGGGAAGAGAGGTGGACCAGATTAGTGCTCCTCAACATGTGATGCGTACACTAGAAAGCACATCATTTTCAGTGAAATGATTCCTGAGTGCACAAATAGGTTTCACTGCAAGCAAGCAAAGCAACCAAGGAAATTCTTTTTTTTCCAGTTTAAATTTCATTTTATTTGGCTTTAAGTCAACATTTGGGTATGTTAGATTGAGTGTGGATATTTTCCTCGTGTAAATGAAAATGGTAGAGAAAAGCTAGACCAGACATTTTCAAAATGGCTCTCCAAAGTTGTGAAAAGAGTGAGTCTCATACTTATCTACTTCTTCCTTGTGATTTATAATTTTTTGACCAGTGCTCTGTTTTGGTCATGTTATTTTTTAGCACACCGCTGTTATCCAGAGGTCAGCACCTCATGGCATACGGCTCTGTCCAGAGAAGGTGCTATTAGATTCAGTTCTCTCCAGTTAGGGCTTGATGCTGATCGATCCATCCTACATCAACAACCTTTGGAAGTCCTAGCACTGCTGTAGAACGATGCTGTATTAGTGAAATCTCATCACTGTGAGAGCACTTTATATTATTAAAAGTGCAATTAAAACAAAATCAAATACTTCCATTAACTGCAGCAACCAAAAATGATACTCCCAGTTGCTTCCTTCTCATTAAGAACATTTGCATTTGAACAACTTTTCAACTGTGTATATTTGTAATTAATGCAATTACAAGCCAGAGATCTGTTCCCAAAAGTAAAGAAAACTTCTTTATCAGTTTTACCATTTTAATTGAAATAAGACTTCGTATAGTGAATTATTTAATGTCTGTTATCTGGAAAGTACATATCCAGATAATGAGTCAGCCTCAGAATTTGTGACCGTGCCCATTTATTTTAGAGCTGGTGTAAGTTCTGGTATCCACAAAGGATAAATTGCTGGATTCAGCTGTGGAATATTGTGTGTTACGGCTTTGTTGGTTTAAAACAGAAGGCTGTTGTTTATTTAACTTTTTGAAATTATCTTTTTTTTCCAAATTTATATATTGTTTACAGGAAGATACACAAGGGAAAAAAGCTTCAGCTACATTGCAAGATTGAAGGAAGATTAAAAACATTCATGACAAGAAAGGAAAAAGTGAAAAATGATATAGTTTATAAATAATATAATCTGGGATTGTGATGTACAATACAGAACAAAAGATCTTTAGGTATAATCAACATGATATTGTGGTAGATGCTGCACAAACACACAGAACTTGGAGATTTTGCTTCAAATAACGTATTACATCAATTTTCAATCCTGAAATATTTTTTTTTGCAAATATCTCCCGGGACTTCAGGCAGCCTCACAATCAGGCCTCAGTTTTAATACAGTTTACATGCAAGCATTACTGTAAGGCTCTGCATCTCCATGTTTGTAAAACTCAACGACACAGTGTCATTTGAAATGAAAGCCACAGGTGTGTATGATTGGTAAATTGACATGGCGAGGTAATGGGTATAACGGTGTATGTACTAGAGTGGACAGTCCACGAACAGCTTGAAAGGTTTTTAATAAGGTGCATCTATTGTTACACAACTTAGTTATTACTGATTGGATAATTTATTGTTGGTAGTTCTCTTTAAAGGAGGATATGAGGCAGCCTGAGTTTGAGAAAACTTATCAGTACAGTGGAAATGAGGACAAAAGGCTAAGCAAATGCAGTTCCAGATTAGGTTTATTGTGATATGAAAGGGAATTACAATTAGGATGAAGATAACAGATTTGTGGAGAAAATACCATAATACTTTGATTGTGAGTTCATAATTAACAAAACAAAACAAAACAAACATCATAGAAAAAAAAATGAGGATCTGCTCTGCTTTTGTATCTCATCCAGCTGCTGCCATGGTCAGCTCTGTGGGACTGGTCCAATAGGAAGGAGATGGCAGCAGTGGAAATACTCTTGACAATGAATGCAGCAATGCAATGTGCCAAGCAATGCTTTAACTATCGTGTAGATAGGACAGTGCTGCACCTCATATTACTAGACTGTGAGATTCCTGTGTTCCTTAAACATGTACCAGAAATACATTGATTAAAAGGAGGCAACTTAGCATCCAGTGCTCCATCCTTATCTCTCACTAGGATTAGGACCACTTGGCCAGAAAGCTCATTGCACTTTCCAGGAAATTCTACTAGGTAATTCACCGAGATTAGCTTACTCAGTAGGCATTTATCAACATTTATCAGCCTTCCTTCTACTCTCTCACCAGTATGGAGCTCACCTCAATGCCCTCAAACTGTCTTCTAGCTATGGTTCTCTTTTTAGGGATATTTCAGGTGAAGAACTGGAAAAAAGAAATTACATGATACAGCCATATGAAATTAACTAGAAGGAATCTTTTAAATGCATGATCTAATCCAATCAGGAACTGATTCAAGAATGTTCCATCTGTTGCAGAATAGATCAAACAATAGTCACATTAGTTCCCTTGGGGGTACATATTGTTAAACTATGAATTAGCTGAATTACTCCTTGTCTTCATATAGGACACTTCACTAATGGCCATTTACTGGTGATTCTCCATAAAAGGAGACTTTCTCTTCTTTCCGTAAGGAGCACTGTTGCAAAGAACAAATAACATCAAAAGCAACTGAATCCCAGAACAATTATTTTTTTTTCTTCATTTCATTCTCAGTTCCATATCCTGGTTATTGAACTACATAGCTCTTCTTTTTTTTTTATACCACTAAAGTGTTTATAGATTGTTATCATGCCTGTATGGAGTTTTTGCTGCGATGCAGACAAAATGAACAAGTTCAGCCTTTTCCACTTCCAAGTCATTTTGTTGCTCTCATTGCATACTCTCCAGCTTGTTGAGACCTTCAGGACACTGACTTCAGGAAACTCATAAAAATTAACCCAAAATTATCTCCTTTCTCAGATTTGGTTGAAGTGGGGAACTATATTCAAAGGTTTTGGAAGGAATAGAAATGAGGTATGGAGAAGAAAAAGAAACTTGAGAGAAGGGTGCAGAGAAAACAAATCTTATTTCCCTTTGGAAAGCATATTGAGTAAGTTTTTTAAGTCACGTACAATCAAAGCCAAATTATTTACACTTTACAAATTTTAGATTATAACTAGACTCTACAGCTTTCCTTACTTGATCTCTGAAGTATTAACATGCCTTCTGCACAAAGTAAATTCATTTACATGATATCCCTTCACTAACGGTCAATCTTAGCAAAATTTCCAGCTAACGTTAATAAAACAGAGTGTAATAGATATCTGACATATTTTAGTGGAAATATTTAAACATAGCTATTGATAGTCCATAAAATAAAAAGCAGTAAACTCCAGATAGCAGATGAAGACCATGGGTTTGTTCAGCTCAAGAGAAGAGGAGGCTGAGGGGAGGCCTCACGGCAGCAGCAGCACCTGGCTCTTCATGAGAGGTTGGTGGGCATGGAACAGGCTGCCCAGGGCAGTGGGCATGGCCCTGAGCTGCCAGAGTTCATGGAGCATTTGAACAGTGCTCTCAGAAATAGGGTTTGATTTTGGGTGGTGCTGTGTGGAGCTGGGAGTTGGACTCTTATAGGATCCTTACAGGTCTTTTTCAACTCAGGATATTCTGTGATTCTATTATTCACAATTTTATCTGCAGATGCACTGTGATGTGTTCAAATGTTAGGTAACAGTTACTGACAGTTAACAAGAAGAGTAACTTTTAAATTCTGAAATTAAAACCCGGATGAAATTTGAGAATAAGATGAATGGAATGATGCTCCTTGATAGATTAAGTAAGAAAGATGCAAATATACTTTAGCGGAAGGTAATTATTTCAAGGCACATACTGTTCAATATAAGATAAATGATATTTTAGAAGAATTCTATAAAAATCCAGGTAAGAACCTCTAATAAGGAAATTGACAATTATTTTAAAAGATGAGTCTGCTGTCACTTACATATAATGGGCAAAATCTCTTAGATTTTTCTTTTCATCACACAGGAAATTGAGAAAACCAATTAAATTTCTCAAATTTAAATAACTTTCACTAATGACAGGTTTCCAATAGTGTGTCACAGACACTACTGTGTGCTCCTACTTTAATTCAAATACTTCCTCTTCTTATAAAGGAGTTACTTGGACAGCTGTTGTGCAAACAGAAACAGTCTCTGCACTGCTTAAAACAGACAGGGGTCATTTGCACTGTAACAGTTTGTAAGCAAAAGTACTTCCTCATTAAAGGCTGCCAATTCATTGTTAATACTTTTAATGTCTTATATTACAATATAGGGAAAATAAAAAATCGAAAAAGTAGGCTTCAGGAAATATAGTTTATTCATTATGAGGAAAAAACAAACAAAAAGCAAGCCTCAGAATGTGCTCTGCAAAATATGCAATGCTAATTACCTAAAGTTCCTCTCTGAGGAGATACTTCCTTCCTTGCAATAATTTCAAATATCCTTTGATTGCACTGAATAGCTGTGCAAAATCTTGAGTCACTTAAGCCTGAAAAGATCTCTAGCATCGGACTAAGGTAGGTAGTGCTGTGAGGTATATGAAAACTACATCAAATCTGGGAGCCATCAAATGAAATTAGTCCTATTCCTTTTGGTTTGGATACATCAACTACACTTTAACACCTTTGTATTTATGTTGGCGTATGTTATGAAACAGGCAATTTCCAGTGTCTTTTGTTTTAACAAATGGTGTTATCAGATACATACATGTTGGAGTCACAGAAAACACAGTCACGTTGAGGTGGAAACTAAGGTTTATGTGCATGTGTATTATTCAGCAAACTGCAGCCTGTCCTAACTGAAGATTCTGGTGGTTACTGTGGCAATATAAAACAAAACCGAGGAAGATCTTTAAATTGTCTCTTATGTTTGGTTTTTTTTTTTCATCTGAATTGTGGACTGGGAAAAGTATTTTGAACCAGTGAGCTAGTGTAGAGTATATATTTTATGCATATTCTCATTTTGCAATTTAATCATAGGGTTGTTGGGCTGAAAGAATGCAAAGGATGAACTGCCTTATGAAGCCTGTATTGTGTGTGTAGCAGAGGCAACCATCCTTCACCAAATCCCCACCAAAGAAAACACTGCATGTCCAGCCGGGCCTCATAATAACATACTGTGTTCTGACCATAAAACTCTTCCAAAAAACGGTCTCTATGGTACTCTGCTATGTTTTCTGACTATGATGAAATCTAAGAGCACTGCCTTCTGGAGGCTGCTCTTCCCTTGTCTTAGATCTTCTGTATACAGTGACAGAATGAAAACAGGAAGAAAAAAGAAAGCTGCAAATACCAAAAGCAAACTCTATAAAATAATAGAAAACAGAGGAATTTAGTTTTGGAAATGTCCCAGAATGGGAATGGATCCGTTGAGAAGATTCAGTGGTCTTGACAGATATTTGGGCATACTATTTCTAAAATTTACCCACAGAAATGTTAAAGAAGCAACAATATAATGGAGCTTCTATTGCTTTAGAACTATTTTCAGATAGAAACACATATTGAATATATTTTTGATAACAAACTACTATCTTCTTGCCTAACTGATAGCTCTTGCCTTTATAACAGCTTTTCTGAGAGTTAATGCCCTTCCTTTAAGAATTTTCTTTATATATATAGATGTATACACATACACCTCACTAAACACTAAATCTCTTCACTATGTACATACAGCTGAATTGCAAATCTAACATATAAACGAGAAAGATTTCCACTTCCCCTTTCCACACTGCATTCTACTGTCTCTCAGGTCATATTTTCTAGGATGTTCGTATTTATTGTCCTCTGGATTCTCTCTAAGAGTGCTGTGCTACAGTAGCCCAGCTCATGCCCTATCAATATCAAGTAGGGTAGATCAATTAGTTCCAGTGCATATGACATTTATTTAATCCATCACTTAATATGCTTTGCCATTTCAACAGCAGCATCATATTGTCGATTTGAATTGAGTTTGAAGGCCACAGTAATTTCAATTTCATTTTCTGTGTTGTCCCAACCTACCAAGCCTCAGGAGGAGGAAGGTGGTGAAGATGTTATTCTGATACAGGAGTCTATGGGTAAGATGTGATACTATGAAGAAAAAATGACACTGAGATAATGTGAAATCAAAGCTAAATTAGAAGTTTGACTATTCACTGAAAACAGAAGTCGATTTGATGTTGGAGGAAAATTGCATGTCTCATGAAGTGCTTAGAGTTGAAGGCTTTATACTCTTTTTAAATTGTAACTCTGTGCATATTTGCATGAAACAACTTGGGAAGTTTTATTATCATACTGAGTAGTAGGATCCAGAGCTGGTAAGAACTGAAAGATGTATCTAGTCCCAAGGCAGAATCAATTATATCTATGTCATTCCCGATGGATAGTTGTCTGACCAGCTCATAAACAGACAAGCAGTAAAGCATTCACAGTCCCAGTGCTTCCAACTTTTCTAGCAAAAATAACATGATGATAATATTCAACATGAAAATTTCCTGTGATTTAAGCCCATTTTATAATTCCCTATTCCCGTTAGCTGAAAGAATAACCTACTCTCTTCCAATTTCCACATCTTTTCAGTACTTGAAGGTCTGTCATGTCTCCCCAGCATGCTTACTATCTTTATAGTAATACAGCACAGTTGACTCACACATAACCTAAGTACCACTATCCATTCCTCATGCCTACATTTTAGATAAGAAATATCATCTAAATAGAGTAGTACTTTGAATTTATAACTGAACTGTGTCCTACTTCTTTGAGACTACTTCTCCACCTCAATATTAAGCTTTTCTTGGGTATATTTCAGTTCTCCCATCTTTGAGTGGCCTTTAAACATAACACATCTGTAATCAATACTGACAAACTTTGCTTATGGTTATTATGTACCTGCAAGCCATCGCATAGAGGATGTTTTCTGCAGTTTGAAATCACTATGAGACAGCAATCGTCACACTAAGCTCATTTAATTGTAAATGAAAATCAGTGGAGAAGCAATTCATGTAAGCAACACTATCCCTAAGCAATTCT
Source organism: Perdix hodgsoniae (assembly GCA_035772895.1). Lineage (NCBI taxonomy): Eukaryota > Metazoa > Chordata > Aves > Galliformes > Phasianidae > Perdix > Perdix hodgsoniae. Next base: position 29,977,985 of record JAPSGF010000004.1, read on the forward strand.
AATTTATGTATCTTACACTTACAGAATGTGGCAGAAATCCACAGTTCTCCAGCTTTAATGGTATGCACATTGTTATTCCAAGCCTATCTTTCTCTTAACTATGCTCTTAAATCTCTTTTGTACAGGTGTTGTAGGAATATTAGATATTTTGTTCTTTTCTGATGTTTATATTTTAAAACTGAAGCATTAATGTTGTTTCCAAATAAAATTAATCTACTTATCGTTTTCTGTTGCATTAACCAAGCCAGTATGTACAGATTCAAAATGTTCACTGATAAATCACTTGGACCTCTTCTGTACCTTCCCCAAACCAACATCTATTCTGTAACAGTTTGAGGGTGCTGTTCATCTCTCCAATCATACACATGCACACACATCCATCTGAAAATGCACGGTTCGGTCCTCAAACACTGTTTTTCAGTTTGCACTCAGCCTTTACTAGTCTTTATATAATCAGCGCAGAATGCTTTTACATTTCATTCTGTGAGATAACCATGGAGACCTGAAAGGGTTGACATTTCTAAACAAGGAGGAGTAAGGCACTGCAGAGTCTTTGTAGAGAAAGTAATCCTAAACTAATCCTGTTTGTATCAGCAATGGTTGTTCTATAGCCCGTACCAGTCAACATTATTCAGAATTTTCAGAAATGTTTCTTAATCTGTAAACAGTTAGAAGAAAAAAAAGAAAAAAAAAAAAAAGATTATTTAATTGTTGAGAACAGTTAACAACATGATCAGCTATGTCAGAAAAACTGCAACAGTAGCTTCATGTGTTGTTCCCAGGCATGTTAAAGCAAGCTAATTTTAGCAGTCCTTATGTATTCTCAGAACATGTGTTCATTCTTTATGAAATTGTGGGATATTTTAGTAGAGGGATTTCATGTGAATTATTTATGATTAATCCTGTGGCTTGGTTTGGCTTATGTCCACTCTGAGTGAAAGAACTTTGAATTTCTTAAGTGGAAGCATGATGTGAAATATTAAAGAGAAATATTTATATATACATTCACTTTCTATCTATGGATTGCAGGCATGAGATAAAAGGTTCCTATTGTTGATTATTTCAGCTCTCTGGATACTACTGCAGAGCACTCACTGCAGTTCGAAGCTGTAGCTTGGGGATTTCAAACTGACAGAAATGCTCCAAACTAGCAGTCTCCTTTTGATTTGCCTACAAGACTTCTGAGCTAGAATACCAGTATTTATATGGTGCAGAAAAAGATCAGATATAATGAGTCCCGTTCCTCACTCACTGGAGAAACAATTACTTGATTACATAGCAGCAGTTTGGATGAGGTAATGACTGCAGGATACCACACCCAACTCCTAACTACATTATGCATCATTTAAAGCTTTGCCCTAGGTAAGAGAGATGCTAGCTGACAGCACAATCAGGTTTATTTTCAAAATCAGCAAACTTCTCACGGTCTGTTTTAACAGATGCACTCAGGTACAAAACCTGCCATGCTGTCCAGCCGGTTGTCATCTTTAAACAATAGCGTGTTTAAAATGAAAATTAATTCAGTAGCTGCTCAAGTAATTCCCATTACTGAGCTTAATGCTCCCTGTTATAGACAAATCTTCTGTATGGAACCATACAGTGACAGATTGGTTCTTCCTTGTTATCAGGTATCTAGCAAGTGAGCCTCATCAAACAACTGCAGCAACCATGAATGATGTTCTTGTTCCCCTGGATACTCCCTTGTGTCCTTCGCAATTTTATTTTTGCTTTGTCTTTAAATCAAGAATAACCAAACTGTACAATTTGAACATACCCAGCAGATTCGAGGTTGTTTAGTTTCTGGTGGATGCAGTGGATGGTTACCACATGATAGTAACTCTGCCATCTAGATCCTTTCACTGTAAAGCCCAGTGTAAAGCACTTAAAGGTCTTGGCCATCTTTTCGTAAAATTTTTCTCAGCACCTCTCTTAGACAATAATATAACATTCTACATCTTGCAGTTTTCTCTCCATATGTAATGGAGCTTGACCAAGGCGGGTCTTTGTTTTGTGCATTCTCTTCAGCCATCCTGGACTTCATAATTTATGTATAAATTTGTACTTTAATATTAAAATAAATACACAGATCTCATTTTAACATATTAATACGCTTCAAAATTCTGTAGATCAAATTCAGATAGATTCAAATCACAGCAAATCAGTTGAACTAACTGATATGCTCTGTACAATCTGAATACAGCAATATATAACCAAAGTATTGTACTTTCAAAGCTATTGGAGGAGTATAGTGCTTTAGGTCAAGCTGTTTGATCCAAAACACTTATTCTAATGCTCTGAATACAACATGAAATGAAAAGTTAATGGTGTCTGTGTCAGTCAGCAAGTCAATACTCAAGACCTTGTAGATACAGTGGAGATGTGAATTGTTTATGATTCAGTCAGGGAGCATGCAAAATGAACTTAAACTTTGTGAGAAAACCAAATGTATTTTGCTGACTATTCTCAGCATGTGGGAGGTGCTCAGTCAATTAAGTTAAAACAGATAAATGTTTAAAACTGAGAATGCTATAAACATGAACCATGCAGCAACCACCTGCAATGCAAACTAAGCCTGAGATTCATAAATATATTCAGAAAGATATTCTGCTTGGAGTTGACAACATACTGATGTACTAAAAATTAGGATAGAAAACAATAAGGGTAGTATTAACACTGCCCATTCTACCAGCCTAGGAAACCAGGCTAGGCTTCCTGTTACAGCAATTATGGGAGGATAAGTATCTCACGGGTTATTTCAGAATACCCAAGACAAGCAGTAGTGCAAGTCTCCCAGAGGGCAATCCAGACTACCAACTCATTGCTTATCTTGGTTGCTGGAAGTGCTTGGTTCCCTGGAAGTGCTAAGTCTTCTCCACTGGTTACAGAAAGTGTCTAGACTCTTTATTTAGAAGCCTACGTCAGTATCTAAAATCGAGTGCTGTGAATATTTCCTGCATTCACCGGCACTTCACTAGTACTTCCAAATTGGCCAACTCACTGTATTTCATTGAAGACTATGGAGTTCAAAATTTAATTTTTGTAAGTTCTGCAAAAAAGTGTCCTACAATATTCCAACCACCCCAAGTAGTAGAGAAGTTAGTCGATGTCATGTACATACCTCTGTTGACTGCAGATCTGCAAAGTCTATGCAGCACATGAACTACCTTTTAGTGCATAAGCATCAAATGTAACGGATTTTACATCTAACTCTACAGGTGTAAATACAAAGAAATTTCAACAATGGAAATTGATAAAGAATAAATATTGCGCCCATTGCACCATTCTTTTGTTCAACATAAATAACACCTCTTTCCAGTGGCATTTTTAAGACAAGAAGACATTTTTTTTCCTCCTCTTGGTGTAGATTTAGCAAAAAATAAAATCAATGTCTTTTTGAAAGACACAATAGCCTCTTTTTCAGTATGTACTGCATGACCAATGGTCTTATGGACCTTTCCATCCTGTCTATATACTTCAGACACCTTTAATTAGAAGAAAAAGACATAGGTGCTGAAATCTCATATTACTTAGCAGTCTAGAATTTAGCTATGTAGGATAAGTTAGTCATCTAGGTCTCCCTCTGTTGTCAACAGTGTGGCAGGTACTTCCAGAGGATGAGTCATCTCATCTATTTTAAACACATATCTTAGAAGATTATGAATCACTCTGAAAATCCCTTTCCTTTGGATTACGGAAGAAGCCTAGGCAACTATCTTAGCCAGGACACCAAACTTCTAGGCAGCTCAGGCAGGCTACTCAGTCTTCCCGTGAAAGCTATATGAATTAGAAAGGAGAATTTCTTTGAATATAGATGAATTTATTCTGAACTATCAGATCACAACACCATTAAATCATTAACAGCATACCCTGATTCTAACCAGTGACCTTGAGGTGAAAAGCTCCTTACCCTTCTGCCAACCTTGTGCACCAACTAATTTACATTTGAACACTTTGCTAAGGCAGGTGCAGCTGAGCAAATCCCATGGCAAGCCTATAAATTAGTGACTGAGGAGTAAGTATTTTTCTAGCCAATTCAGTACTTTTTTTATCCCCTTTGGATAATACTGCTTGTTGATTCTATGCCCCCTGCTTTAAATTCCTATAATAACGTGTTCATAAAAGCTGCACTCAAAACATGTATTCAGACACTGAAAAGAAGGAAGTATCTTCACAGTGGAAAATAAGTGTTTCATCTTTCTTTCCCCTTCAAAATGGCCTGGACAGGGAAAAGAAATCTGCTAATTAAATTATAAAATTTTGAAGAGATCAAAATGGTAGCACATATGAAGACCTAATTCAAAGAACACAGGAAGCAGTGCAATTCACATTTGTCATCCTTTCACACAGATAGTAACAATATAGTCAGGAGTTTGAGAGAAACACACTTACGTCTTTTTCATCCTTTCTCTTCCTCTGGGGTCAATGCACTGTGATCTATTTTTAACAGGAAAAAAGTTCTCATTGTTAAAGCAAGTTGGATGCTCCCATATCTCACATGCAATCAGAAAGCATTTCAGAAAGCTTAGTGTCCTCCTTTCAACCTGCTTTCAAGCATTTCTATTGGCTATAGATATCATTCATCCGCAGTACTGCAATCCTGAAAACCATTATTTTTTCATAGTAAAAAAATAATGGAATTTATGAATAAATTGTTTATATTGAATTTTTTTCTTTAAAAAATGCAAAAGAAGAAAAGGAACAAAATGAAGCAAGCAGAAAGATAATAAATCTAGCTACAGGCCTACAAAATTCTTGGGGTACTGATGTCCATACATTAATCACCTTTCCTTCAAATTCTACCTTTAGAAGGGTTCACTTAAGGAATTATTCTGAAGAATTATCTAACCAAATGTGTCGAGATTGATACTTAGTCATGTTCTTGAATTTTCAATCATTTTGAAATGCTGAATTGCCAATTTCTTTATGAAGCCAGTGGCTCATGAAAAGGGAATCTTAAGAGGTATGTGTGGGGGAGGGGGGTAAGCTGGTGAGGGAGAGGGGAAGGGGAAGGGGAAGGGGAAGGAGAAAGGGAAGGGGAAGGAAAAGAGAAAGAAAAAAATAAGAAAAAACAAGAAAAGGAGCAAGGATGGCAATTGCTTTGGAATTTCTTGTATCTTACTGATTACAGCAGGAGACAACTTTTATTCAAATAAAAAGTTACAAAATACAGATTACGAAATACAGGTAACACTACAACCTAATACTAGAATTTGTTGACTAAATGTGTAAACATTTGGATGAATAAATAAATCTCCTTTTCCTGTACAGTCCAGAAAAACCTCAGTGTAACTTCAGTGTGCGAATGCTGTTAACATAAAATCATAGGATCACAAGGTTGGAAAGGATCTGCAAGATCATCTAGTCCAACTGTCCTCCCATTACCACTGCTACCACAAACTAGACCATATTTCAGAGCTCCTCATCCAGGCACCTCTTGAACGCTGCCAGGGACAGTGACTCCACCTCCCTGGGCAGCCATTCCAGTGCCTGAGCACTCTCTGAGAGAAAAAGTTTTTCCTCATGTCTAACCTAAACCTCCTTTGGTACAACTTGCAGCCATTTTCTCGGGTCCTGTTTGTTGCCTGGGAGAAGAGGCCAAACTCCTCTTCACCACAACCTCCCTTCAGGAAGTTGTAGAGTGCAATGAGGTCTCCCTTGAGCCTCCTCTTCTCCAGACTAAACAATCCCAGCTCCCTCAGCCACTCCTCATAGGGCTTGTGCTCCAGCCTCCTCACCAGTCTCATTGCCCTTCTCTGGACCTCCGCTCCAGGGCCTCAATGTCTTTCTTGTAGTGAGGGGCCCAAAACTGAACACAGTACTCGAGGCGCTTGGTGAGTACTCGAGTACAGATCTGTTTCATACTGAGCCACAGTACACATGATGATTTATTTCACTATTTTCTTTTAATATTGCTTATATTTAATAATCATTTAAATATTTCAAATTGAGACTGTATTAGGAAATAATAGTAAATAGGGACTTAATAAATAAAGGAGAATTTCTGCTACATAAAATAATTTTTTTTATTTGCACTTTACAAAAAGCTCTTATGCAAGGTTCTGTTCTCATTTATTTTATTTCTCAACTCACATCACAGTTCTGAAAATAGTACAATAGTGCTTACATTTTGATTCCTAGCAATTCTCTTTTCTTGTCCTCAATTCCTGTCTTACTTAAAACAGTCATAATGGCCTTTTTTCATCTGTTTACTCCTATGTTATGAGAACTGCAGCAGCTTCAGTGCCTTCTGTAAAAGACCTTGCAAATCCACTCCCATTCATCTTCCTTTAACCACCAGTTGTCAAATTGCCTCCTTCTGTAACTTCAGAACAATACTTAATCCTGAATTTCTTTTTCATATGAGCTTATTTAGGAATTTGCTAGCAGCAGCAACATGATCAAATCTTCAGGAAGACATCTAGTTCTGCAGGCATCTAACAGTCCAGCATGCATGTGTAAGCTGTATTTTTGCTTACTAAAAGGCAAATGAAGTTTGCTGCTTTCAGCATTTTTAGAAAGTTTTACAGCCAGTAGTACCAAAGCAAACAATATTCTCCACCTATGATCATTACAACTGATGCTACAAAACTCTCCATATCTCTGAGATTACATATCTTGAATTCGTCTCAAGCTCTCACGACACAGTTGCACTCTGTGATGTGGTTTGGACAGACCATCATGGCTTTCTTTCCCATGTTGGAGAAGAAAGTCACTATAATACTTCCCACTTTCAAACAATTCCCTTGGTTTCTCATTCATAACACAATTAATTTCAGAGTGCCTTTTGTTTCCAGAATCCATACATGGCTTAGTCCAAAGTATCCCACAGATCTCATCACTTGTTATGCTGCATTTCCAACGTAATCTCTGAGCAATCTGACACCAATTATCCAGCAGAACACACAAGGCAGATAACAATCAGCTGTTTCATATTTTGCATTCTCATTTTAAAATCTTTCCTTTTTCCCCACTTGATTAGGTCTCCCTGCCACTGGCCTTACGACTGACGTAGTTGATTCATGCTTCAGAATGATTCATTAGCACACTATTTGTGGCCTTGTTTATACAGTATTCTTTCATTCTGTAAACAATTTGTCATTCATCTCAAAATTTGTTCTTAAATCAGGCTTTTAGATTGATATGGGACTACACTGAAAACTGCTTTATGTCTTTAGTTACTTCAGTAGAATCTGTTCGGAGACAAAAAAAAAGAAAAAAAGATCAAGTTTTCAAACTAAGACTGCTTGCTCCTGAGTCTTCCCTCACAGTTATCTTCCATATTGAAAAGTATAACCACAACGGTGTCTTAGCTGTAAGTTTTATCAGGTTCAATTCTAATCATTACAAAAGTATCAGAGATGCTGTGCTAATTATACTTATTAGAAATTAAGAGGAAGAAATGCAACTCATTATTAAGAAACAAAATCAGACGCTTGCTCAAAACCAGCCTTGCAACAAAGGACATAGAGAAAGCTGCAGTTCTATTAGCAAGTAAATTGAGGAACAGCTCTGTTGAATCCCCTTTCTAAACAAGCATTTTAAATCTTATTTTATGCACTTTGCAAATACTTTTCCTAAGCATTTGGTAACACTAATTACTATATCAAACTATCTTCACCACTGAAATTTTCATGGTTCTACTGCTGACACATCTTTGTATTTCATTACATATAAAAACAAACACAGAACATTTGAACTAAGCAAAATAATCATGCCTTTTCTTTCTAATGGGCATTCAAGGTCATTACAATCCTCCTGGTAGCAGAGTAACTTCTATATATAAATATACTTGCATTGTTATGCATTTAGGCATAGCAAACTTCTAAAGTTTAATTTTTCCCTACCCACCTTATACAAAATTAAACCATCTCCACAGGGTCAACAGAGGTGGTGAGGATGACTTCTTATTTAAGGCCAATAGAGATACATTTACTAAGTCGTTGTGGAGGTTCACTGTTTTGTAGTATCACTAGAAGAGAGTCACAGGCAGGAAAGTTTTCTCACGTTTCAAACTGAAAGAGAGAACCTCAGATAGAATAGAAGGGTTCTAGGATATTCTCCTTTACTTGGTAGTTTGGTTGAGCCTTTATCATTGAATCATAGAATAGCCCAAGTTGGAAGGGACCCACAAGGATCACAGAGTCCAACCCCTGAACCCACACAGCATAACCCAAAATCAAACCCTATGTCTTAGAGTGCTGTCTAAATGCTCCTGGAACTCCAGTAGCTCAGGGCCTATGCCCACTGCCTTGGGCAGCCTGTTTCAGGACCTGGCCATTTCTGGAGAAGAACCTTTTCCTAACACCCAGCCTGATATTCCCCTGGCTAGTTACTAAAGTCAAGTTACTAAGAATTAAGTTACTAAGAAAGTACTATTTTAATTCCATGACAGTAAGTCCCGATTTGGTGTTATTTTATTCCTATTTAAATGCTCAAGAATCAGGGCAATTCTTTTGCAACTGCTATGCTGATGCCCTTCTATTGTTTGCATTCTGTGATACACTGCAGTTAGGGTCAATACACAATTGTACTTTTGGGTGACAAGTCATACTGGAGAAAGAAAGACCTTCAACAGATTCCAATTTCTCATTTTATTCATTTTTTTCTCCTCCAACTTGGAGACAGAAAAAGCCTCTCTGAATTATTTTGAACTTCATAAAAATCGGGCTATCCTTTTTCCCCAAGGTGTTTTATATATATTGACAAGGCCTTTAAACCTTGGACTTCATTCTAAAATCTGTGCTGTGGAAACTTCTATCGCCCTCAGGAGGATTACATACATGACAAAATACTCACGATTGAGCCTTAGTTACTGCTGAAGTACATTATAAATTTCCCCGAAAACCCCTGGAGTGTTCTTAAGTCTGAAGCAGTACCTCAAGTAATATTTAAGCAAACGTATTCTATTTTAACAGGTTAAATTTTTTTGTCTCAAATACAAGCTTAGCACAGTTAAATCTTTAATTAGTTTAGCACATTTACTGTACATTATTAAGAGGAAAATGAACTGCACTTTTCTTAATGTGATCAAAATTTAAAGGCAAAATAAACGTGAGAGGCAAGTAAGAAATATTTCCCAGATATGGCATTTTTAAGTGCTTGCAATTGTGACAGCCATGGAGCTTCAAGCATTTTTAGCCGGAGAATGGGCTTGAACCAAGGCAAGGACAACTTTTGCGAGCTCTGAGAATGCTGTCCTTTGAACCGATGGCTCCAGCAGTTCCCTGCACTTGATGGGAAGACTTGTAAACTTCTGTCAGACATGTAGATACGTTTTCCAACACATCACACGTATATTCTATGCAGACCAGACAAATTAGAATGATCAAAATGGTTTTATTACTTTAGTACAGCTTGGAATAAACAGTAAGAGAATGGAAAACAATCTCATAAAATCGACCTTGATCTGCCTGCTTTGAAGTTAAAGACAGTAGAATGGGGCAGGCCGACATTTATAGACTGCAAAGATTGTGGGCAGGATTTCAAAAGCACAAAGGTGATAAGTATATTCCTTCAGAAGTGCAGTGACAAGAATGTAACGTGGCTTCAGGACTTTTTTTATCACAATAACAACAGAAAGAAAAGGAGAACAAAAAAATCTAATTTTGGTCTCTGTCAGTAAGCTGTGCAGAAATTTCAGGGCTGGCCCTGTTTAATATCTTTATTGATTTGGATGAGAGGATTAAGTGCACCCTCAGTAAGACTTTGCAGACTACACGAAGTTGAGAGGGAGTGTTCATCTTCCTGAGGGTAGGAAGGCCCCATGGAGGGATATGGACAGGCTGGCTGGGCTGAGGCCAGTTGTATGAGGTTCAACAAGACCAAGTGCTGAAGCCTACTCTTTGGTCACAACAACCCCATTCATCATTCCAGGCTTGGAGCAGAGCTACATGGAGAAAAATGATCTGGGCACATTAGTTGACAGCTGGCTGACCATGAGCCAGCAGTATACCCAGGTGGCCAAGAAGGCCAATGGCATTCTGGTTTGTATCAGAAATGGTATTGCCAGCAGGAGCAGGGAGGTGATCATCCCCCTATACTCAGGTCTGGTGAGACCACACCTCAAGTACTGTGTTCAGTTTTGGGCCACAAACTGAAAGAAAGATATCAAAGCCCTAGAGAGTGTCTGGAGTATGGCAACAAAGCTGTGAAGAGTCTGAAGCACAAGTCTTAAGGGGAGTGGCTAAGGGAATTGGGATTGTTCAGTCTAGAGAAGAGAAGGCTCAGAGGAGACGTTACTGCTCCCTGCCTGAAATGAGGTTGTGATGGGGGTGGGGGTCAGCCTCTTCTCCCAGGTAACAGCAATAGGATGAGAGGGAATGGTCTCAAGCTGAGCCAGTGGAGGTTCAGGTTAGATATTAGGAAAAATTTCTTCTCAGAAAGGGTAGTGAGGTATTAGAACAGCCTGCCCACAAGAAGGTGGTAGAACCATCACCCCTAAAGGTTTTCAAGAAGAGACAAGATGGGGCATTGAGGGACATGGTTTAGGGGTCTGGACGTGATGAGTTGATGGTTGGACTAGATGATCTTAGTGGTCTTTCCAACTTAATGATTTCCAGCTTAATAATATCTATGAATTCAACTGCCTTGTGCTTAGGCACTCACCTACAGCACACCACCAGCAGAACAGAGCACTGAATGTGGACATTTCCTTTCACGATAAATACATGGCACAGCAATAGGAACTGCCACAGCCAGTTTTAAATACTAGTTCTGGAAATGAGTTAAACCCAACCTGAGTACGATTCAAAACCAGGATAAATAGAAATGTTCCATTAGTGTCATTGTATCATATACTCGATCCCAGCAAAGGGTGTTCTCAAAGAGCTGCCCACTTCAGTCTCTGTCAGTACCCTTTTGCTGCAGACAAAAAAAAGCAACACTGAGCACAGTAACATGCTGTAATTCTTATGTGGGGAATCTGCAGAATCTGCTACATGAGGAACATCTGAGTTTTGGGTCTCACTTCAAGCATTAAAAACAGCATCAAGAGAAGAGGAAAGTGTGAGATAGATAGGACCACATCCCTGAGCATTCACTGTATCAGTGTTTTATGTATTATGGAAAGGAAAAAATATTCTGAGTTAAGATCTCCTCAGAGAAGGAAAGCAAAACTACTTCTAGCTTAGTTTCATTTCCGGGCAATCTTCACAAATTTTTTCCAAAACCACCTGAGCACCCCAATGCTACAGTGATACCTATGAGTTCTGCCTACATGTAGAGATTCTAGTTTGCAGTCTTCTTGAATTAGTGCTGTGTTTCTGCAAGTTTATCATGCTTCCTCAAGCGGCATCAGTGTTGATCAATGATGTATGCTCCCAGAACTATTAAAGTATAGAACACTGCTTTCTGTTCTACACCACATTTTAAAGATTTTCAAATACTTTGTAGATAACAGAGGAATTTTCACATAAGCATTTACTCTAAAAACAAAGAAGATTCATTAGGTGTGCAACTTAAAGGAGCTACTTTTACAATGTGTTTTACTTTTTTGTTGGTTCTTGAAATCAAACTTTCAGTGACATTCCAAGGGAATTCCTTTTCTAGAAGCAGGCAGGTTTGTCCTTCGTTTGGCAGGAAAACAGAAGCCCCCACTGCAGCTGAAATCAGCTTCTGAAATGTAAGGCAGACCCTATGACACAGCTCTGTGGTCACATAAACGTGTACTGCATCCACGCACAGTGTGATCATCCACTCCGTAGCTTCAGCCCTGCAGCACCTACTCACTCACTGTAATACATTCCCACCTCTTTCAAGTATATTCAATTCAGCATACAAGCAGGAACGCTAATCTCCACAGGGCTGCACATATAAAGAACTCATTTATTCTGTATATTTTTAAAGTTGCTTCTCTGGCAATTAAAATATGCAAAGCTCTCTTAAAAATTAGCAAGAATGAAGTCAGTGAGGTTTCTGCAGTAATGATTTAAAACTTAACAGTGTACACAGACTTTGGACAATCCACCTTTTCAACGTACAGTGCTTTTCTCATTATTCTAGTAGACATCCTATTCCTACACAAAGGTTCAAGAGACCACTGTCTCCCAGCAAGACACAGGAAGCAGTGAAGCACTGACTCCTAAGGAATGTCATCTCTACCAATTGCCCTTACTTCACCAGCTGCCCCAGTAAGTCAGACATTTTGGAGGCCCTCTCCAGACAGCAATGGTATTCCCTTTACTGTTCCAATGCTAACTTGGAAACTGCTTATGACTCAGTTCTAAAAACAAGGGTGGCAAAGAAGGTGATTAAAAAGTCCTTACAGTAGGAACCTCATGAAGAACTTGATGTCCTACAAAGTGGCACACTTGTTGAACCATGACAATGTTAGGCCAACATTAATTTTGCAATTTAAGGTTATTATGTAAATTTAACGTCCAGTTATCTGTGCAAACAATTGAAATAATAATTTTCAAGTATTTCATCTAGTTAGCATTTAGTTAGCATCCCATTTTGACGCTACCACTGGAAGCAAAGTGAATAAAGATGTACTCTCAAATTATTCACACTCAAAATTTAAATTCCTCCTGGTTGATCCTATCAGTGACAATGAAAAAAGCATCCATGTAGCTCCTTTTAATTACACCACACCAATTAATTTTAAACCATTGTCCAGGATCACAGAATTGCAGGAGTTGGAAGGGACCTCAAGAGATCATCAAGTCCAATCCCCCTGCTAAAGCTGGTACCCCACAATAGGTCACACAGGTAGGTATCCAGATGGGTCCTGAATATACACGGAGCCTCCACAACCTCTCTGGGCAACCTGTTCCCATACTCTATCATGTTTACCATAAAGAAGTTCTTCTGCATATTTGCATGAAACTTCCGGCGTTCAAATTTTAGGCCATTGTTCCTTGTCCTATTTCTGCACACCACCAAGAGGAGCCTGGCCTCATCCATTTGCCTCCTACCTCCCTGTAGATATTTATAAACATTTATCAGATCCACCCTCAGTCTTCTGATCCCTGGGCTGAACAGGCCCAGGTTACTCAACCTTTTCTTATGTGGGAGATGCTCCAGGCCCTTTATCATTTTTGTGGCCCTCTGCTGGACTCCTTCTAGGAGATCCCTAACTTTTTTGAACTGGGGAGCCCAGAACTGGTCATAAAATGAATCTTCAGTGGACTGGCTGCATGTTGCCATAAGTCCTTGCTGTTCCACACTGCCAGCTCACCTAAGCTCATCTCACGAGTCCAAAGCAGGCTGCATTCACCACTCTCCTGGAGAAAAAGGGAGTGAAGTGACAGTGAAGTGAAACAGTGGAGCAAGAAGGCTGGATGCTGGGAGGGATTGCACAAATTCTGCAATTTTTTTTTTTATTAACATATTATTTTTTTTTACCGTATAGGTAGGGAACTTTGGAAATTATTATTTTCAATTAGCTTTTTTCACTGTATTTTTGAAGATTTTTTCCTTTCCAGAGACTTTTTGTTTAGTAGCTCTTTTTACACCAAGTAACGATGCGTTCCCCCAGCAGGGCAGTAATAACAGCACACTTCTCTTAGCACTGTTATCGTTTGGAATCTGAACAGACACACACCATCCAGCATCACTTGGTCGGTTCCCACCTGAAGCCTCACCTCCTGACGCCCGGCCGCCCTTCCCAGGCCCGTGCCCCGAGCACCTCACTGCATTTACGCAGTCGGAGCCCTGGAAGTCCCAGCTCGCTGGAAGGAGAGCAGAAGGGAGGGCGGACGGCGCGTACTGCCGGGCTTGGCTTCGGGGAAGAGTCATTTTTCTCGTTTAACACTAGGGGAAACCAAGCGGCGGTGAGCGACGAGGAAATTAAAGGTGGTGCAAGATCTGATAGGAAAGGGTACATCAGCGAGAAGAAATGAGGGCTCTTATCGCCGCATCGCGGAACGAAGCCGCCCCGGCACCGCGGCAGGCGGCGGCACACGGGGAAGGACACCGCGCTGCTGGGCACCGCTCCTGGCTTTTGCGGGGCTGTCACCTCCGCATGCCTTGGGGCAGGCATTTCTGCCCGCACGTCGCACGGGCTGAGGCAGGAGCGCCTTATTTCCACCATCCGTAACACACAGGGCTGCGGGCACGCCAGCAGACCGAGCCCACAGCCACATCGGCTTCCCCAGCGCGACAGCAGCCGCGCCGTGTCGGCACACCCTCCTCTAGCGGCCGCGGTGCCGCCCCTCCGAGGCAGGGCCGGGCGGGGCGGCGGCCATCTTAGCTGCGGGCATCGCCCGGAGCGCCGTGCCTACTGAGGGAACCGCCGGCCGCGCGGTCCGGTTTCGCGCCGCGCTCGGCTGCCGCGGGGCCCGGCTCCGCTCTCCGCAGGGCGGGTGAGGCTGGCTGAGCGCCCGCAGCGACTCGGAACCCGAGGGCTCGGTTCTGCCGCTGCGGGCGGGCTGCGCTGGGCTCCTCCTTCCAGGGCAGCGAGAAACGCTGGGGTTCCGTTTCCGTAGGGGAAAGAAAAGCGCAGCTGGCCGTTGAAATAAAAGCTCAGGCGGCCTCCAGGGGAACGGCCTCGCTTACGGCAGCCCAGTGAAATCGAGACGTTTGTGCCCCGGGCGGCACGGCTGGGCCTGCTGTGTTGGTGCAGTGCCTGCAGCCCTCGCTGGGCTGCCTCTTCTGCCGGCCTGGTGCCGGTGGGAGACGAGGTTCCTCCACAGCCGCGGATGCGCAGCAGCGCTGGTTTGCTCGCAGGAGGCAGTGAGCAGTGAAGGCGGTTAGCTGCCAGGTTCTGATGCCTTGTTTTTCTGATCAAAGTACGACGATTTTAAGAGGTCGGAGGTTTGAAATCCACGCAGCTTAACCAGGCTGCTAACACGGATTGGGCTTTATCTGTGCTTTATGAGTGTACCCAGAGACTGAGGTTACTCATCTAACGAGCGGTCTGCAGGACTGAGACCCGAGTGCTTGTTTCTGTGTAACCTGTAAGGTAATTCCATTGCCAGGCAGGCAGCGTGGTGAGATGGCATAGTTCTGCTGAGCGGGCCCTGCAGAGGTCAGCACACCCCGCACCCTGCTGTCAGCTGGCCGCAGGCTGTTCAGGTTCCTCAGTGCCTGGCGCAGGGGAAACTTGCTGTTGGAGCTCCTTAGAGGGAGTGTTCGGCTTGAAAGGTGAACTCATGGGAGTCTAACAGCCTATCTGCTCATTTATCTGCAGGGCTGTCTCCATGTGGAAGGGAACAAATACTAAACACAGTTCTCTCCAAAACAGGCTAATTAAGAACAACCTGTTGGCACAGCTGGAGGAATTTGGCAGGATGAGGCCTGTCATTGTGGTACACGGTGGAGCTGGCCGGATCTTCAGAGAACGAGAAGAGGGATGCCGTGCTGGTGTTGTCAGAGCAGCGCTGCAGGGTTATGGTGTCCTGAAACAAGGTGGCAGCGCCTTAGATGCAGTTGAGGAGGCGGTACGGTCAATGGAAGATGACCCTCATTTTAATGCAGGTAATTTTTAAAGAATTAAATGTCTGTATAATCATTATGTACGTTCAGTGCTTGATTCTGATTACTGTGAAAATACCAGCTTGCATTCACCTTGAATTATGCGTATTGTAGTGAAGTAACTATTAGTGTCACAAAACATGAGTCATTTGTTTATTGGTGTAATAAAAAAAACATGGTATGTACTGTCATTTCTTGTGAGCGCACTTAGGCAGTCAGGTCAGTCTTTGTTATTTCTCAGCATTCTGTACCTACTGATTCATTCTTGTTCTCCAGTCTTACTATTATGTAAATCTTCCCTGTCCCCATGCTGAGTCTTTAGTTTTAAGACATGGACTCCTTAATGGAGTGTACATTCAGTTAATATTCATATTTAGGTCACTTGTACAAAGCTTGCAGCAATATTTAAGTCTTAATTCTTTACCTTTACCTCTTGCTAAAGGAAGATTTTGGAATATTGTATATGTTTTAGTTAATGCTTGCAATTAGTGCCTTCTTAAATAACAATATAAAAATAATGGAACTAATGATATGAGTCATGAATGTATACAGCAAAGGTTTAGAACTGAATTTCCTAGCAATTAATGTTAATGATAGTTAATAATCCAATATTTTTCTCCTAATCATATAACTCCAAGTTTGCTATTTGGATGCATTTCAGTGAAAATTTTTCACTGTTTCCAGCAAAGTATGTCAAGAATGAACATGGAAAAGAAGACTGTCAGAGTTCAGTGTCTCAGATAGCATACTTGTTTCTTGTGTGGATGCTTAATGTGTAGAGATTCACTTTTTCTTTCTCACCTTGCAATTGATAAAGATGGAAAGATATTTTTTTTCCCATATGAAAGTTTTAAGCAATTCATTGCTGACTTGGATTGAACTTCCTGCTTTTTAAAGGTTTAAACAAGAGATATGTGTACCATGAGGCAGTTGTGTAATTAATATGAAGCTGGTGTTCCCTCATTAACTTTTTCTTCACTTGCTGTCAAAATCAGTCAACCTTTAGGATGGTGTTTTTCTCAGGTCAGTAAATCTGTAACTGTTTGACCTTTGGTGCTTTCTGTAATTCTGGGTTCTATCTCTAACCAAATCTCTGACCAAACAGCTTACATCTGCTATTTCAAAGCCATCAGCTTCCTATATTGCAGGAAAAAAATCCTAATTCTCGAGGAGCATCATTTTCTAGCCAACATTAGTTGTCTAATGTCAGTGTGGAAGCAGCTTCAGTATAAACTTAAGCCAAAAGATTGTTTACATCTCTTAATCATTCCATGTAAACAACTCCATACTTTCTTGGTTTCTTATATGATAATTTTGATGGTTCTGTAAATCAAAATTATGTAAATAGGAAATGTATTTTAATTGAGTGGGATTCTCTGGCGAAAGCTTGCTTTATAGCAGTCTATTTAGGCTTATTTAGTTAAATGATAAGCAGCAGCCTGTGTCATTTCAGCATGTATTTTAGTAAGTAGGATCACAATGACAGTATTAATGCAAGCTTTTTTAACCCTTTGTTTGAAGTCTTATCACTAATACTGCTATTCTGAGCTTGGGAAGTGGATAACATGGAGTGAACTGATACGGGACAGGATACGTTTCTCTTTTCTCAGAGCAGCCGCATGGCTCTTCATATGGAGATGTTTCCACAGACTTGTGCTTTACATACATTTCTTGTTTCCAGAGTTGTAGAAGGGAAGTTTGGGCTGTAGTTGAAAGTTAACGGTCTTTCCCCAGGGTAAGAATTGCAGCCTCTCTCTGAGCATACAGCCACTTAAAGGAGCATGCACTGCTCGAAGTTCAAAGTGACTGCACCATTTGAGGACAGGATCTTAGACCCTACCATAGCCAATGCTTGCTAGACAGTTGTAGCTTTACATTTTCTTAATGAACATGCAGAAAATGTTTGTGGCAGACTTTCTCGTGGTCTGACAGCATATACTTATTGAAATATATATTAAACTAATGTTTTGTCTAAAGATGTTTACTGCATCTTTTTCTAACAATATTTATATGTTGTTTATAGTAGATTAAATTAAGAATTTTTAACAAAATTTGCTTGAACTGGGCTTGAGCCTTGAGCTCTTGTTCATGTCTGACTATGCTGATCTAAGTCCTTAACCACTTACATATACATCCAGCTGTGTTAGTGCTCATTAGATACAGCTACTCTCAGAGTGAGCTGACAGCTATGTGAAGAGGGCCCTGATTGGAGTGGCTTTTTAAAACTCATGGTATTTATCTCTGTAAAATAAATGTTGGTTTTGTTGTAATATTTTCCTAGAAAACACAGACATTGCTAAACAGTAACAATAAATATGGAGAGAAACAAGCTTAATAATCAAGTTGTGTCCTACAGTTTTCTTCAGAGGAACAGTTAGGAAATCCTTACAGATCTCCAGCAGACATAGGAGATTTCTAATGGAGTGATGCAGGAGGCTGTTAGAGCATCCCCTGGGGCCGTCGTTCTTCTGATCACTGCTGTTTGAGAAAGGTGCACCTTGTTCTGGAGGGAATTTTGTGAACATGGGTGTGAGAAGAGCCTACCTTGACAAAGGAAACTAGAAGAACGTGGTAAGGCTTATGTAAGAAATAAAAGAGGACCTATTCCTTACATCAGAATAAGGAAAATGCTGGAAGAATGATTTTAGCACAGATGTCTGAAAGGAGGAATGTGTGAGCTCTCCACAGATCAGTAGCATAGAAATAACCTATTCTGAATGATGTGGCACTGAGCTCAGGAATAGCATATATGGTTGGAGGGGAGCAAAAAGTAACTGTTTGGGGTGGAATGTAGGCATGTATGTCTGTTAGGTGGAGTTTTGAAATACAGGATGAAGATACAGAATGTTGTTGCCTCCTGTAACTGAACATTTAACATTATACACATATATTCAGACCAGGAGTGCACAGGTATTGTTGCCTTATGTCAGCAGTTACCAACAGTAGTTTCTGACCTGCCTTAATGTGGGTTTAACAGGAAAAGTGAACAACAAAACCTGTTTTAGTTCTGTACAATGTTTGAGTATTTCTACCTGAGCTACTCTATAGTTCTACCATGAATTTTTAAATTTCTTTCTAAATTCAGTCTTATCCAGCCTAGTTAACTTGCACACATGTTGACTGAAAGCAGTGTTCCCCTGGGAAGAGTTACTTATGTTATTAAAAACAAATAACAAAACAACAACAACTATTTGCATTGTCTCATCTTGTATCATTAATTTTCAATTAGGTTGATGTTAGCCTTGATGACTGCTGAAGGGAATAACTACCCAGCATTTCATTTCTATCTTAATTCTAAATTCCTCCATCTAGTGTTATTTGATAAACTGTTATTTGAAGACTGTGTTATTTCAAGGTTTTGGTGCAGTAGTGAATGAGCACTTCTGTTGTGCTGTGTCAATTTTGGCAGTTTCTTGGAATGCTCTGTGGCATTATTTTTTTGATAGGACTGAACACTATGCAGTATTGTTGGGTGTCCTACAGTTGGAAGAACTGTAAAAGTAAAATAGATATTTTTATGTGCATGTGATGTGATCAGGGCGATAAAGAATCTTGTTTACGAGTGCCGTTTTAGCTTTCATAGCTGGTATTTAATTTTGGATGGAATTGCATAAATGGAAAATGGCATTCTGTATATCATCTTATGACTGAATTCATGATTGTATGAGTTTCAAGTGTGTTTTTCATCATAAAATAAATAAATAAATAATTGAGTTGTATTTTTATAAGTAGCCATTGCACCCTGTCAGATTTCTATCTATGGTTGGCTTTTGTAGCTATACTCAGCAACATTTCTGCTGTTTTGTTCGTATTCAGGAGGTAGGTACTCCCAGTAAATCAGACAAATAATTGGAAAAGAGAAAGTTTGCTTGATGAGATCCATAAATTGAATGAGCTGCTGGTTAGCTCTTAATGACTTAATTCTTTTTCCCTTACTCCTCCTCTTTTTAATTATAATTTTTTTTGTTGTTGTTCTTTGGTGCTTAGGCTGTGGTTCTGTTCTTAATGAAGAAGGTGAAGTAGAAATGGATGCAATTATCATGGATGGGAAAAATCTGGCCTCTGGAGCAGTATCTGCAGTTAAACGCATAGCAAACCCAATAAAACTAGCTCGACTTGTCATGGAAAAGGTATGCTGAATCTGTACTTGAATATGAAACATTATTTCCTTAGTTCTTCATCTGGTGTGTTGAAACACCTCATTGATGTTGTTTGTGAGTCCTCTCCTGAACTACGAAAGAATGATAAATAGAAGGTAGTGCTTAGAATCTATGATTGCGACCTTGAGAAACTTTAACATTTTTTTTAACATTTTAACATTTTTTAACATAACTTTTTATTTTTTTGAGTGCTATTATTAAAAGATAGCACTCTGAGGAAATGAGTTTTCTTATGTAGTTGGAAGGCTAGGGGTAGAATGTCTTTTAGTAACTTGAGGAGGAAAAGCTGTATGTTTTCTGTAGATCACTTCTTATAATGACAGTTTAAAAACCACTGATGGTGTCTCCTTCTCTATGACAAAATCTCATTTAGGATGAAGTGACAACAATATTTTTTGCACAACAAAACTTTCTAATGCATCCCAGCTGCCTCCAACAAAAAACAAAACCAAAAATCTGCCCTCTGTCTCTCATCTGCTGTAAGGTCTCTTGTCATTGAGCAATGCTTCATGTCTTCAAAAATGTTGAAGCTAAATTTAGTAGTAAATAAAAAGTTCAACTGTATACGGCTACGTATAATGGTTTGGCGCTAATACCACAAAATGAGAAGTACTTCCATTTTTGTGGTGCAGTGTATTTCTGTTTGCCCAGCTGCAATAAATTCTGTGTAGATGACAACATTCAAATGTAGATGTTTACCTAAATTGCTTGATATATCTTGAGGTGAGCTTCTGCTGTTTTTCTGTCAGACATTACAAACTGGAATACAAAACAGCTAATGTTACTCTTCTGTTCATCTTAGGAAGGAGTTTGGGGACACTAACCCAGGCTATTTCATGGTGCTTTTCAGGGTGTATTTTATTTAATTTACTGTAAATAATCAAAAATATTTTGAACTCAGTGACCCCTGGGTGATAAGTCTGGTGTTTACTGTGGTCCTAAGGATTTTAGGATGCTTGTTTTCCAATGATGTTGAGAGACATTACTGCCCCAAGGAGGACATGAAGTTCTCCAAACAAAAAACAAGTAACAAATGGAAGAGTTCCCCCATATGCTTGTAATTTTATTGTGTTTTTATTCCTATCCTGGAACAATATGGGCTCCATCTGGTGGTCAGAGTAGCTCCTTAAGCTGCTGTTGTGCACGTTTATCTTGTATATGTTATTGTGCTCTTAGTGGGCTCAAATTTGCTCAAATTCATGGTACAAAAGAAAGGAAAGCACCGGAATAATTTCTTTTTGTGTCTTACTATAATACTGAGCACATCAGTCTGTAGAGATGGAAGGCTTAGTACATTAACTAATTAATCAAACAGATACTTGAGAAAGCAGTTAAATTCCCATAAAATTATTCCTGTTTGTAGTGAACGACAGTGGAATGATGCATTGAAATGACTTGTTTTTCTTAATGGGGCATGTAATCCCCTTCAGCTCCAGCACTTCATGAGATGGGTGTCAGATGAACGTTACAGCACTGATTCACTGGTACCCATAAACTGTTTGTGTATACTTTCCCTTATATCATCCTCATCCAGCTCTTGAAATTACAGGAAAATTTAACCTATGACATAAGACTTCTCAAGGCAAAGGTGTAAACGTCTGCTGTGCTTTTTGCACTGCTGGGCTTCTTAAATAAAGAGATGAACTGAATTCCAGGCCAGAAACTGAAGGTTGGGGATTTTCTTCCTGCTTCCATTAAAATGAACTAAACAGAAATTTTCCAACATTTGTTGTTTGTTGGGAAGAACTCTAAAAACTATTATTTCTTTCTTTTTGGATTACTCTGTTTTAAGTGTGTCCCAGAAAAATGAGGCATCTAAGAAAGTTAGCAGATACATTCATGAAACTAGAAGGAGAATGAGACAGGAAAATCTGTTCTTTTGGTTGCTTGGCAGTGCTCTGTGAGCTCTTTTGATGGACAAAATATATTAAATTCTCCCTAGGACACTCTCTTCAGCAAGGACTGCAAAAAGCTATCATAGGAACTTATTCCTCTGTGTATGAATATTTCTTGCTTGTGTGCAACTCATGAAGGTGGTATGTTATCAAAGTCTGCACATGGGATACTCCTTTAAGAAATTTTTAAGAAATTGCTTTGTTTTTTATGTAATAAAGCCTTATTTTCTAAAACAAACAAAATATTAGAAAAGCAATAGAATTGCATTATTGAAGAAAGCAAGTGATGGAGGAGGCTACCTTCTTATGCAGGTAAAGTCAAAAGAAAAGTTGAATGGAATTTCTTATAAACATAATTGGAATTACCGAATCATGTGCTGTGGTGGTTTAGTTCCAGTGGCAGAGGGGGGGCAGTGTTGCACAGAGAAGTTGCCTCCTAAGTTGAGAACACTTCAGCTTTGTTAGGGTCTTCCATTGTCAGGTAACAGCACTTGTGTAAGGCTATTCTCCACTCTTTCAAATGTGGAACACACTTCTTCCTTGTAATTGTTCCTCTTGTTCTCTTGAGTGGTACTGTCATCAACTGAAGTCATTTCTTAAATATGAAAGATATTTGACGTTAGGGCACCACCTGGTGAATGGCCAGTCTGGAACGTTTTTAATGTGACATGGCATTTCCTGCTTGTGTAAGCATTTGGAAAGATTAGTGCAGAGATGCAGCAGGCTGAAGCAGAGTTGAGTATCTGTGGTTTGGGAAGAATTTGGGCTCAAATCTTTTATGCTATTCAGTGCTTTTGCTTCCTCATGGTAATAATTGTTTATCATTACTTTAAAAATCAGAGAAAGTTGATGTTCTGCAGCATCTTAAAGCCTGAAGCTTTGAGGCTATTTTGACTATGGAGTGTGTCAATGCAGTGTGTCACAGAAATAAATACCAGATTTGGGAATTCTCACTGCAAGCTGCGAAGCAGAGCCACCGGGTGCCCTGCAGGGTTCTGTAGGCCTGCTGCCTGCAGCGTCTTCTGAATCTGCTTTTGGACCTTAGCTTGGTTCCCATGTGCTGTGTTGCTGCATGGACGTACAAGCTTACCTAAAGTTAGCAGTGTTCATTTGTGAGTCCTGTATCGTCAGGCCATTGCTCCTGTGTAACCTTCCTAGGCTCTTCTGAGCAGTGAACAGCTGTGCAGTGATCCAAAAAGTTGATCCATCGTTTTGGACTCAGGTTTAAAAAAACAATTTAGATGCTGGAGATCCTGCTAAAGCATAAGAATTAATTAAACAAACTTAACTGGCAAGTTTATCAAAAATAGGAATTATGCAAGCCATACAGACTTGGAAGTGTGGATTTGACCAAGGTTGTTGACTTTAGATCTGGTTTAAGTGCTTTGCTAAATAGAGGAATAAATGTAGAGATTCTGCAAGTGCAAATGTTGTTTGCTCTCTTCAAACAATTTTTATCAAATCTATTAGGATGATAGTCAGTTCCTAAATAGGAAATTCTGGGTCTGTGAGAATGGCAGCTTGTTGAAAGAAGTATTAAAAGCAAAATGGTTTAGCTTTTGTTAGAAACACTTGACTCTATCACATGAAAAAAAATCTGGATATTGGCACAGTAAACCAGGAAGTTTAACAATAAAACAAAATTTGGAATTTTCTTTGTGTCCATTCTTCTAAAAATAGTGACTACAGTGAGTAGTTTGTATAAGGAAAAACAAGAAGTGTCAGTAATTTTTTTTGCTTGTCTTCTGCAGACAAAGCACATGCTGCTAACTGACCATGGTGCCCAGCTCTTTGCTCAAGCTATGGGTGTTCCTGAGATTCCAGGGGAGAAACTCATAACTGAGAGGTCTCGGGAGAGATGGAAGAAGAACCTTGAGCCAGATTCCAACCCTGTGGAGTTCCAGAAGTAGGTTTTTGTAATTTTTTTTTAAATTCAGGTAATTTAATTGGTGCAATCAGTTCCCGCACCCCCTGCCACTCTCCTTCCAAAAAGACCCACAAAAAACTAAAAGAAGAAAAATCCCAAAGGCCTGTTGTCAGCCTTGATAATATTTCAGTTCTGAGTGAACAGTGGTTTGCCATAATCTTCCCGATATGTCCTCAGAAAACAAGCAAACAAAAAAACCCTCAAAATTCAGCTTCTAGTGAATTAGCTAAAGTCTAAATGAGTATGTAAGTTTTCCAAGGAGGAACTGTGAGTTAGGAACTTTTCAGTCCACTGTTTAAAATTATGAAGTCCCTGTGAAAAATAAAATTATAAAACTGGTCTTGGTTAAGCAGATAATCTGACTTGTTTTTAAGCTGGTTTAGGTACTTAAACTGTGTCATATTTTGATCAAGTGTGCTGAGTGCTGATTGTGACTATTGGTTACTGTAGATAGAAGGAGAAAAAATTGACCAGGAAGTTCAGTGTAGTGGTGGGTGCGAGAAGAGGTGCTATCAGATGATATTACACACCAGCAAAATGAAAGTCACCTGAAAAATAAGCAGGCTTCACATAACAAACCAAAGAGGAAGACAAGGTGGATGAGAAAGGAATGAAAATCGTGTGGTGTCAAATATCTTTTATGCCCATGAGGTAGGCATAAATACTAAATTGTTTTGAGTTTGCATTTGTATGGCAACAGTTGCTGCATAGGAAAATACTGTGTTACATACTGCTGCTAATCTGCTGTGTGAAGTTGTAGTACTGAGTGAAGCAGAGCTGAAGAACTTGTAGATCGGAAAAAAGGAAGAAGCTTCTTCTGTGGGTATGTTAACTAAAATCAAGGAAATTAGGCCATAATATATAAGCTATATGTTACTTACATTAAATTGCTAGAAGGAAAAACAGAGTCTTGATACAAGTGTAAATACAGTCTTGTAAACAAAATGAAGCTATTCCTTGACTGTGAGATATCCGTCGTAGTTCATCTTGTCTCCCCTAGAAGCTTCAGGTTTTTTTAATCTGTGTGGTATGCAGGGACTGTGTGGTGTTATGGCTCATTGCCAAGAATTCTGAGAATGGTGTAGCTGCCAGTGTCCCCTGGCCTCCTGAAGAAGGGAGCTGGAAGTATGACATCTGAGTCTCTGATCATTCTTTATAACTGCTTAGTTGTTTTTTTTTTTCTTATAGTTAACATTGTTAGGCATCTTTAACTTCAGCTTTTTCTTATTCTGGAGTACCCTTGAAGATTTGTGCATTTGTGACAAGTTTGAGACTTTTTCTTGTGTTGGCCACACTGTGCTTTTCCTGACAAGCATTGCCTGCAAACATAGATAGAAGTTCACAAAGCTGAAAAGAGGTCTCTTTATGCCAACCTGTTTGTTCCTGTGTTTGTGTTGAATGTTCTTTTTCCTCATTATGTCCATAGCGATTATGCAGAAACTTGCCTGAAGCAAACAGGCAGAGGTAAACTAGTACTGGTCGGAGGCAACCTAACACCAGCTAATACTGGGAATGTGAAGGTTGGCTTGTACTTAACCTTTAGTCCTCAGGTTTTCAGAGTGTATCAGCTGTTTTAGAAGTCATAGGTGTTCAGAGCCTTCCAAGCAAAGAGCTTGGAAGAAGAGAGAGCTTTCTCTTATGCTGATTAGAAGCCTGCATTCATTTACATTCAGAAACTATGATTCTGCTGCATGTGCACTCTGATACCTTGTACCCCTTCTACTAACACTGAAGTGTGTTTTGTTGTTGTTGTTTTTATCTTCTGTCTCTTAGTCCAGAGATTCTGACCATATGCTTTTTAGAGTTGCTGAAGATTCGCTGAGAATTCCAGCACTGCTCACACTGTAGCCTGACCTGGCCCTGGGACACGGCAAGGGCACTGTGCAGTGCTGACATACAACATGGCACTGTGCTTGATTTGCTAGGAAATTGTCTCAGTTCTCAAATAATGCAATTTGAAAAGACACTGTATGCAGAAACGTGCTGCCAAATTCATTGCATACCGAGGAATCTTAGAACCCCCTGCTATAGGCAGGGACACCTCCCTCTAGACCAGGTTGCTAAAAGCCCCATCCAGCCTGGCACTGAATGCTTCCAGGGAGGGGGGCATCCACAGCCTCTCTGGGCAACCTGTTCCAGTTTCACAGGTGCCACCCACATATTAAAGAATTTCTTCCTATTATCTAGTATAAATCTGCTCTCTTCCAGTTTAAGGCCATCTCCCCTTGTCCTGTCACTACATGTCCTAGTAAAATGTCCTTCCCCAACTTTTCTGTAGGTCCCTCAACAAAATATATATTTTTAAAAAGTTAAAACTCAGAAGGATTCTGTTATAAAAGATAGTTAAGTGATAGCAAATTTCATAACAAAAAAAAAAAAATCTGTTTCCTGATGGTGACTTCAAGTGATGAATGGAAAGCACAACAGATATAATGTGTTCTGATTTAAAAACAAAACAAAACAAATTTTAAATCAGTTTGTGTGACTGGGCTATATAGCCAGGTGAAATGAAGGAACAGGAATGTATATCAAAAAGAAATTGGAGAGTAAAGCTGCTAATGTTAAATTTCATGCTTTGGAAATAGGTGAAAGTACTGATGCTACAGATATGGCTCTACTTGCCTTTTTCATTAGAGGTGTTGATAACTAATGTAATGTCACTGATAAAAATGGCTTCTTTGGTGCCATTGAAAGACACAACTAAATCTCTGTATTTGTATGAAGCAATAAAAAAGAAAAAAAAAAAAAAAAAACATTAAAGGGATTTTATTTAACCTTTATCAACATATCTGGTAGAGCTACTGATGGTGCCCCGATGATGGTTGGTTTAAAAAAAAAAAAGGGACTGAGAAAATTTTATAGGAGATGATGCCATTACCAGTAATAACTCAGATTTGATGTAATTTGACTGTGCTGGACAGCAAGAATATGCTTGTGGATAAGCTTTAAAAATAGATAGTGTCATGTAAATCGTCATCAAAGCTGTGGATTTCCTAAAGTCCAAGGAATTGAATCACCACCAATGCTAGGAGTTCCTTAAAAGTGTGTATACTGATTGTGGGGTCATCATTTACTTTTCTGAAGGAAGGTGGCTACACTGGAGTAAAATGCTAAAAATTACTTCATGATTTGCAAAGTGGGATTGAGTCCTTTATAGAATCGAAAGGAAAACTTGTGCTGGAACCTGAACACTAAAATTAACTGACATATTTAGCATTTTTAATAGATTTGAATGAGTTAAACATGTGTCCTTAGGGTGAAAAAAACCTTATTTGTGCTATGTTTCAGACAATTGGTGTCTGAAATTATGACAAGCTTATGTTATGGCAGATGATTTCCTGCATTTTGAAACATCAGCTATGTGCAATTGTGTGAACAATGAAAAATATGCCTCTTAGCTTTCCATTTTGATAGAAAAATTTGAGAATAGATTTCAAGATTTCAAAGAAAAATCATTTTTTTAATCTATTTGCAAATCTGTTTTCAGCTGAAGTAAATACATTACTTGCAAATTTTCACATGGATTGTATAGAGATGTGATCAGACATTCAGCTCGAAGAAAAAATTGTCATGTCTCTTCACCAGGAAGATCCTTCTTATCAGAGAAAAATATCCCTTGTTTTGTAGCTATGCCTTATTCACGTCAATATTTTTGGCAGTATGTATGTTTGTGAATGGTTATTATCAAGGATGAAGCATGGGAAGAGTAATACTTCATCAAAAATCTGACAGACACCTTTAGAATCCAGTAAGAATGGCAGCCACTGCCATCAAACCAGACTGATGCATCAGTTTCCCAAAAACAAGGTCAGACATTCCACTAGTTTTGTTTCTGTTGCCCTGTTTTTAATGTTAAAAAAAAAAGGCTTTGTCATTTAAATTTATTGTATATTTTATATGTGGCCCAAGGCAATTCCTGTTTGCTCAGTGCAGCCTCGGCAAGCCAAAAGGTTGAACAGCCATGCTCTAGTTGTACCACAGGTACTTGTGGAGTTATTCCTACGGACACTAAGTTTAGACCTATGATTATAATACAGTATTTCTGCTTAGACAGTTTGTTAAGTTTGTTAGTGTTTCCAACTCAGTGGACTATGCAACGGCTTGTTGCATATCTGCCTTCTGAAGTTGAACAAAGAAAACATGACACTGAAGTAATCAAAAGTTTAAAAGAACAGTAATTAGTCTAGTTTTGTTTTTGCTCCACAACAGCTGTTTTGTACACGCTCACTTTATTTATTGCCATTTGTGCTCCTGTACCAAAGTTGATACCTGCTGCATGTGTAATCTTTGTACTTGCAGTATTCTCATGGCAGCCCAGAAAGCCAACTGTATGCTGAGCTGCACCAGAAGAAACATGGGCAGCAGGTTGAGGGAAGTGATCCTGCCCCTATATTTTGTACTGGTGAGGCCTCATTTGGAGTCCTGCATTTTAGGCATGGACTCCTCAGGGCAGACATGGACATGCTGGCGTACATCCAGAGGTCTACAAAACTGATCCAAGGGATAAAATATCTTTACAGGGACAGGCTGAGAGAGCTGGGGCTGTTCAGTCTGGAGAAGAGAAGGCTCCAAGGAGACCTGACAGTGGCCTTTCAGTATCTAAAGGGGGGCTGTTGCTAAGGGAACAGGCTCTTTAGCAGGATCTGTTGTGATAGGACATGGGAAAATGGTTTCAGACTAAAAGAGGGAGAATTAGATTGGATATAAGGAAAAAGTTTTTTAGTGGAACAGGTTGCCTAGAGAGGTGGTAGATGCCTTGTCCCTGACATTCGAGGTCAGGCTGGATGGGGTTCTGAGCAATCTGATGTAGCTGTAGGTGTCCCTGTTCTTTGCAGGGGTGTTGAACTATTATTATGTAATTATATACATATAATTATATATTTAATATATATATTTATATAATAAATATTATGTATATATATTTAATGATTATATATATAATAGACCCTATTTAAGGGTCTATTCCAACTCAGACAATTCTGTGATTCTAAATACATACCTTGGAAAATGTAGATCTGAACATGCGTTTCTTAATTTCTCAGGAGGATCTAACTTTAGTTAGTTGAAAGGCACTATACGTCTATGCAAGGGAGCACTGAATTTCCTAATATTCTCTTCAGCAAATCATTTGTAACAGATGGATGGGTGGGAAGCCCATCTGCACCAGCATACCAGTTAGAGATTAGGTTCTTCTCCACATAAATGTCAGAGCAGTCTGTAAGTCCTCTGAGTCATCAGTCAACTTTGAATTGCTGTGAATGTAGTGTAGGGGCTGACAGTAAGATATTTTACATAAACAGGAAGGAGCTGGGAGTTGAATCTGTAAGAAATTGATTGGATATCATAGAATCATGATATCAAGTTGAGAAAGACTTCTAAGATCATCTAGTCTAACTGTCCACCTGTCACCAATATTACCCACTAAACCATGTCCCTAAGTACCACATCTAGACACTTCTTGAACAGCTCAAGGGACAGTGACTACACCACCTGCCTGGGCAGCCTGTTCCAGTGTCCAACCATTCTTTTTGGAGAAGAAATTTTTTCCTAATACTTGACCTGAACCTCACCTGCATAACTTGAGGTCATTCACTCTTGTCCTGTCAATAGTTACCTGGGAGAACAGACTGACCACCTCGCCACAACCTCCTTTGAGGTAGCTGTAGAGAACTATAAGGTCTCCCTTGAGCCTCCTCTTCTCTAGACTGAACAATTCCAGCTCCCCCAGCCGCTCCCCATAAAACTTGTGCTCCAGGCTCTTCACAGCTTTGTTGCACTTCTCTGGGCACTCTCCCAGCCCTTGATGTCTTTCTTGTAGTGGGGTCCAAAAACTGAACATGGTTCTCAATCTGTGGTCTCACCAGAGCTGAGTACAGAGGGACAATCACCTCCCTGCTCCTGCTGACTGCACTATTTATGATACAAGCCAAGGATGCCATTGGCCTTCTTGGCTACATGGGCACACTGCTGGCTCATGCTCAGCCGAACATCAGCAAGCACCTCCAGATCCTTTTCCTCTGCGCAGCATTCTGGCCAGTCTGCCCCAAGCCTGTAGCAGTGCATGGGGTTGTTGTGACCAAAATGAACTTAGCTTTGATTTTGGGGGTTACATAGAGACCCTCATCAGTGCTCAGACAACATCCAAAAGCGTTTCACTGAAGGATTGGCACAAATTATTTTGTTTTGTGGAAGGACTGAGATTTTCTGGATATAGCTTTCCAGCTTTATGTACTTATGTGAATTGCCAAGATTGGAATATGTGGACCCTCAAACTGTTGCTTCTCAGTACTGTCTTGCTTCTCAGTACAGCAACTGTTACGGTAAGTTGAGTAGCCTTTTTTTCCTACCAGTATGAACTTACGTGTATATTTTAAGCAGCCTATTAAATATGACTGCTGAAGAAATCAGGCAGTAGTTGAGACTTGTATTTTCTTCACTGAATGAAGATTTTTAAAATGGTTTGCAGTTTCAACATTATCCTGACCAAATGATTAAACCTCAAGATTGCTTAGCTGCAAAGTACAGAGATACAAGTATGTATTAGTGATGCATTACGAACAATACTAATTGAAAGCCACAAAAATAACCTTTGGGTTTTTTTTTCTTTTTTTTTTTTTTTTGTGGCATTCAAGCATTTAGGCGAATAAGGAAAAGGAAGGAGGAGGAACAGGAAGGAAATGATTCAGTGCATTCTAACAATGCTCTCCTTTTATGTATTTACTTGTTTACGTGCACTGTCATAAATAATTTGAGTTAACTGCTCATTAAGACAGTGGGAGATGATTCTTGTGTCTTTGAGTTGCCGCTAGGGGAAAGTTGTACATTAAGTGTGCCACAGCCAAAAAACTGTTCCAGGTCTGCTGATAGTAAATAAGTCATGGGGAGAGATCAGACTGTTTAAAAAAAAATAATAAAAAATAAGAGTAATTTAATTGCACAGAAAACAGAAGCTGCGAGAATTGCCTTTTACTGGTTATTTTTGTAATGAGAAGCATGATTTTTAAAAAAATGGCTTTCTGATGGGCAATATTTTTTTTGCAGTAATCTTTTTTGATTATTTCTTTTTTTTAAAGCAACCTGGAAGATAAATACAGCATGCTTTGGCAGGTATGTTTTAATTCTACCTAATTTTGTGAACTGTTTCTCTTGGCAGAGACCTGGGAACAGTTGGTGCTGTTGCTGTAGACAGTGAAGGAAATGTAGCTTGTGCAACATCCACTGGAGGACTCTCTAATAAGTTGGTCGGCCGCGTTGGTGACACCGCGTGCATAGGTATGGGCTGTGGGGACTTGCCTCTTGTTTTTTGGAGGTATCTCACTAAAAATTTTAGTGTTTGTCACACATTCTCCTTTCTATTAGTGGAATGAAAGAAAAAGTGATACATCTGAAACTAAGGTCTGGCATTCAAATGTGTGAAAACTGAAACTCCTTGATACAAACCTGAGTTTGCAAATAGGAATTAAAAGTAGAGATGTGGTGCTGTCATCATCACCCCACTTTTCTGTTTGGAAAATGGGAATGGGAATTTGAATTTTTGTCCTTTTCTGAATACTAATTTATTCTTCTGTATGTCTTCTGTTCATTCATTCTAATAAAACTATCAATATGTACATCGGTGCTCGTAGCCAAGCAAGAAGTATAGTCAGTTCTGTGCTGTTTTCTTCATACTTAAGGTATGTGTAATTGTAATGACTGTTTGTCAGATCAGTGAGCCAAAATTGCCAAGCGATTGGCAACTGGGAGTAAATTCCTGTTCTTAGAGAGCCCAGATAAGGCTGCCTCAGAGCCTAGTAGATGTAGTGTAGAATAAAGGAAATATTTTAAGATCTCTTATCAGAGTATAAAGAGACACTTGAAATCCCTTCCCCAGACTTGTTTCTCTTGTGGGACAAACTTGCCATTTAATTACTTCCAGATTATATTACTGAGTTGGGATTTGGAAAATAGTTATTTTTAGTAAAGCATGTTCCAATCTCAGACAGCACTGCTGTTGGCAGTACATGATTATTTTACAGAAGTAACTTTTTCTCACACCCTGAGTTACTAATGTTCTGATACCCCCTGGTTTGAGTATGATTTTCAGCTTTGTTGCTTACTGCTGCATTCTGACTGCAGATACCCTTTTCTTAAGTGGGTTCATGGCATTCATAGCATGGAAAATGTCTGTGGGGAAGAAGTGAAAATGGCACCGTTCAATATACTGCCTTCAACTTCTATTCTTACTGGAGGTCTGCAGAACTGGACACTGACGTGACAGTTGTCTTGTTAAAGATACGAGATTATTGAAAGGGAAGCTGACAGGTTGATTGTGGCAGCGTTTTTCCCCTTGTAAATCATAGTCTGTTGCAAGAAACTGATCTGATCAGGAAAGTAGGAAATGGAAGAAACTTTGACAGCTCTCTTGCACCTCTTTTGTTCCCCAGTCCCAACACAAGTACCTTGCTTATAGATGTAACTCTGTGGTATGCACCTCCCCAGCAATTGGGAAATGTTTTTCATGGAAGATGTGTTAGAAATATGGGTGTTGAGCAAGCCAAAGCTTGGTGTAGAATAGGGTGTGGAATGCCAGTCAAACAAGGATGAGGGGAAAAAAAAAAGAGTGAGAGTTCAAACAAAAGAAATAACCTGCTTGTGGTAAAGACTTGAGAGATTCTTTAGGGTGCTTCATGATGATTCACCAGAGCTCCAGCTTTTCAAATCTCTGCTCTAATTTTGCTCTTGCAGTCAAATCCCCCACAAATTTTGATCACTTCATCATGTCCTCGCAAGGTCTTTTGTCATTCCATCTCTCTGTAATATTGTGTGACCTGGCATTTTGTATTCTGCTGGATCCTGATGACCCTCAGTATACTGTCCCTCACTGTTCTTGAAAATATTTTTCCCTTTTCCTGGCTTCTGTGGCACAACCAGCTGACTGGTCTTCTAGTTCTTGTGACTTGGCAGTTGACTTCATCTAGCTGTTGCTGATGTCTGTCAGTGTTGAAATTGAGGCAGAAATGGGAAAGATGCGACTTACCGACACTTTGCTCTCAGAAGAGCACAGAACTTCTGGACCCTTAGGAAAAGTGTGTTACTACAAACATTGCACAGCTTGTAAATTGTATTATCCAAACTACTGCTTTTTTTTTTTTTTTCCTCTCTGAAAAGGAAGCGGAGGTTATGCTGATAACTCTTCTGGAGCCACTTCGACCACAGGACATGGAGAGAGCATTATGAAAGTAGTCTTAGCCAGACTGATCCTCTATCACATGGAGCAAGGTATCTTCCAAACTTTTTATAAGCTGAAATAGGGAGGATGGGAAATGCTGCCTAATGATAGATGGCAGCGTATGTACTGTCATCTCAGAGCAGCTGTCAGAAAAGTTGCTTCTGTGGTGTATGTGGATTGATCGCCTCTTTAGAAGAAGCAAAGTACTGACGTGTTAATAAGGTTAGCATCGCTCTAAGTGGACAGAAATATTTGGGCTTCTTGATGTTAAATCATTTTTAGATGAATGTATATTAAAATATGATTGTCTACTTTGTACATAAGAAAGAGTTGGAGTAAAAGAATGAGAGCTGAAATAAGAAAGCGTGGAATATCACCTGTCTAATAAGCTATGATGATTTTTGTTTTAACAACTCTGATTATAGCAACAGAAATATTTTTAAGACGTTTTGACTATGATTTACAATTTCATTTTGTTTTGGAAAATCTACTGAACTGACTGGGTGGGTATGTGGCAAACAGCTGACACAGTATGTGTGATGTGACTGTAATATCATCTGACTGTGGGATGACCCTGTGAAGCTTTACCTTCATGATTTAGCTTCTCATTTAAACCCTTCATTATGTTACAACCAGTAAACATTGCCAGACAACATACTTGTATTGCATGCAATTGAAGAACCATTAATATAGATATTATTTTTAGCCATAGCTCTGGGACTGTACAGTGTAGCTCACTTTGAGATCAGATGAACTGAAAATAGTTGGAAAACTTTCCATTTACTTTTTCGTTAGAGAAGCAGTAAGTAGAAAGATGTAACAGCTGAGAATATTTTTGCTATGCTTTTTGTTATGCTGTTTGCATATAATGGATGCACTTTTCTGCAGATCTCTTTGGTCGTGTTACACTTTCAGCATAAAATATAACCTACAGATTATTTCCCAAAGCTCTGTCACATCATGGTCTTCCCTTACTCTTTATATTATGTCCCTAACCATTCAGTTTGTGAATTACTTTCAAGCTCAGGTGCAAGCCAGTTTTTTTCTCTAAATGGAAGTTCACTCCACTGCAAGACCTCTGCACTGATAGGTGTCTGGATCATGACACACCAGGCAAATGGGACTCAGATTAAAACAAAAGTACTAATAGAATAATCAGTCCACATGTGTGCATGCTTAAAAAGAGTACTTATTTGCACTTAACTTACCCTGCTCTACCCTAATTCATCCTGCCCAGAAATGTAACTCAGATGCCAGGTAAATACATCAACAGTAGCTTTCCTTTTGTTTTTCCCCCATGTTTCCATGAAGATGCTGAAAAGAATCCCCCAAGTTCTTACAGATTTTTATGTCTTTGAATGGTCAATTGAAGTTGCACATTTAAAAACAACAATAAAGCTCTTCTGTAATTCTATTTTGCTACTCAGTAATTTATACAGCAAATACCTTCTTTTGCAGCCAACGTTACAAATTTTAGTTTGCTATTTTATGAGGGAATTGCTTTGCCAGTCTAACGACTATTGGAATCTCTGCCTTATGGCAGCAGCTGTTGTCTTGATGAAAAATCAAACAGTGAAATGCTGACCCTTTGAAGTCAATGCCTCTGACTTGAATAGTCACAGTGTCACCCATAATGACATGGAATGGTGCTCTATCCTGTCAGTCATCAGTGCTGTGAATAATTCTGATTCTGCTGGTTTTGTTTGGTTTTAACTTGAAATTTGCAAAGAAGACATGAAGGTCATTTTTTATTCTGCATCATGAGCTGCATAACATTACTGATAGTCTGTGTATTCAGACTTGCAATGAAGAAATACTCTGCAGCTATTAGAGGTGTGTGAGGATAATGTGCACAGTAACTTAAGAATTCACATAAATCTGTTACGACGAATTAAGTGTAAGGAACAGATAGCTGTTTTGCTGGTGCTTTCTGGTGTCCCTGTCTTCATCTTACTTGATACTTTCAGAAGTTTCAAGAAGGATAATGCTGATCTGTTTTGAGTAAATTTTGGAGATGTGAAACAATATGCTTTGGGCTCTGTTATGGCCGTGGACTTCAAACACAGATGACAACTGGCTTTTTTTTTTGTTGTTGTTTTAATATCTTTTCCCAAAGTATAAATGTAGCTAATGGCATACCTAAGAGAGAGCGCTTGCAGACTGGCATTTTTCCCTCAAATGATGGCGTAAAAAATGTTGCGTCTTGAACATAGAGTTGATAAATTAGTCTGTATCAAATGCTGAAACCTAAGTATAATCTGAAGCTATTCAAACCCAGTCTTTGCAGCAGAACCGTACTGTGGAAGCTATTTGCAACTGTCCAGTGCCTTCCTATAAAGCAGTTCAGTTCCTGCACTGGAAGTTTTTTGCCAGTTTAGTTGAAGGAAGAATTAGATTTGGCTGGCTCTAATGCGGAAGGCAAGGGGAAGGTGTGAATCTTGAAGAGAATTTTAAAATTCATTTCAAGGCAGACATTGTGAAGTTATCTCGTTCTTCTTTTCAGGAATGTCACCAGAGATGGCTGCTGACACTGCATTAGAATACATGAAGACTCGAGTTGGGGGCTTGGGAGGTGTCATTGTTGTTAGCAGTTCAGGAGAGTGGGCAGCAAGGTTCTCCACCAAGCAGATGTCATGGGCTACTGTAAAGGATGACGAACTACATTATGGGATTTACACTGGGGAGAGGCATACAAAATCTGTCGATGAAGCACTTGCATCTGAAAGTGAGGGATTCTGAGATTGAAGAACCATTGACTATGGTTGAATGAAGATCTCCATTCTTTTTTGGAGGACAGTAACAATTGATTTAATCTTTCTTGAGAGATTTGTACTTTATTGATTGATTCACAGACATTGCTACGCTTTGACCCAAAATGAAACCTGGACATCGTGATCATGGATATATGTACAGTGCTTACTGGTGCCCTCGGACAGTCAGATCTTCCAGGAGAATATACAGTTTGAGGGCTATAGGTTTATGTGTTTGCATTCTTTAATTCTACAGTAAAGGGAGCCTAAATGTCAGGAATAGAAAAGTTCCTTGTCATGCTTGTTCTCAGATGCTGCTTCCAGGATGACTAAACAGATAAATTTTTACTATCTAAAATCTGAATTCTGAAAATCACGTAGCTCTCCAATGTTTCTTGAGCAGTCATACCTTGATAGCAAAGTTCTTACTGTCAGTGAAAAATCATTAAGCAGTAGTAAAAAGTTAAGATTAATTTATCATTGCAGGCAGTAGGGTGTATTGTATGCTGTTTCCTGACTTAACTAGATTTTTTTTTTTTTAACTGTGTTATAGTTTAATGGATTTTAGCAGATGCTATGTCATGGGTTTCCTTTGGGGCCAGGTATGTATGTATTGCATGCCATCACAGAGGAGTGTTCCTATAAAATAACCCAAATAAACATAGCAAAAATCCTAAATTAAATTTTAAAACTACTTCTACCTGTATCTTAACCGCAATAGGCTGTGTTATTGAGTTGGCTTATACAGAACTGTAAGTTTGCCAAGACTGTTTAACTCGCCTTCTACTTTAATCTGTGTTTTATTGGATGTTGCAGATGAGTGAATGTAGACATCGATGGCTCAAGCATAGACAGCTTGTGCAAAACAGCCATGGAGTTCTTGCACACCTTGCTCCTCAGGAGGTAATGTAGAAGATGGCTACTCTTGTTAACTGTTCGTGAAACAATAGCAGTATTTTAAGATGTGCTCATATTCAGAGGAGAATAGCCATCTCAGTAAAAATTTGTTTCTGCTTTTTATGCATGAGGTACTGATCTACAGGGCCAAGCTGTTCTCTGGAGCAAAGTTGTATTGTCTTAGCTTTGCTGCCAGAATATCAAAGCAATCCAGATTTTGTGGTCAGGATTCTACTTTGTTTAATTTGCCTGTCCCTATTGCAAGATCAAATTTAGAACAGGTAGTAGAAAATACAATCTCTCAGTGTTCTGCCAAATATCTCTTTGCAATATTGTTTTGATGAAAATAGTGATTTTTCAACAAAAAAAAGCAACTTGGATGTTTCTAGCATGGATGATGTTATGAAGAGTACAGAAATCTTCTTGTACTTGCTTTTGATCAATTTAAAGACTGATTTAAGAGACAGATTTAAGAACATGTTCCCAGTCACCCTTCCTTTACTTGCTGTAGCTGGGTCGATGAGCACTTCACCCACTAATGCAATAGCTGGGCAGCCAGCTCTGTTCTTATTGTGCAGTCTGAGTGGATGCAGGCCTGTTCCGGTCAGATCCAAGTAGACCAAAACCCAAGTGATTGTTGGCGTACGAGCAGGTATAAATTCGTATACCTGTGGAGTGGTTTGTTGATGAGGGTTTGGCAGTATGCTAACCTGTGCACTTGGCTTTAGGTTTGCTTTGAACAAGCTCACGTCTGCCCAGAAGCTACCATCAGCCACAGGAGTAGTACAGATACTATCTCAGGGCTGTCTGAGAGAATAGCAAATGGTTACTGTGGTTAATTCGCCTCAGCTGTTCTCAGAATATAATGTAATAAATAGCTGGCACTTAACAAAGAACATTATTCTCTATAGGGTCTTCTGTCACTCATCACCAGGCTAGCTGGGCACCTTCCAGCCGTGCATTAAACAGTGTGACTGCCATCTGGGCTGTATGATCTGTTCTCTTACCAGCTCCTTGGTAGTATGCTCTGTATTCCTTCGTGAAGAAACATCTGCTTTTCAAAAAGAGGTGTGTCCTCTTGCCTTTCAGCTGTTAGGCATAGTTAGGAATGAAGAGGCCTTGTGAATCGCTTGGAGACGTTTGGTCACCCCTAGGCTGTGTCCATCTTGCTCCATGAGCTCTGGTGAGGGCTGCGGGCTTCCCTTCTCGTTTACTGCCTCAACCGAAGCCCAGCGGAAATGTATGTGATTTCCACATGTGATCTGCCCAGCACACAGCACTCCCCTTCCTCTCGAAAAGGTGGAATGATAGCAAATGATTAAGGATTGGGTAGACCTAATTTTTGAACTGGAGAGCTGGGGATGGAACAGGTGTTTTCCTTCTCTTCCTCTTTACACTTTCAGTCACATTCTTTAGCTGGAACAATACAGACTTAACTGCTGCTGATGTGAGAAGTTGCTTATACTGCACAAGGCTATTCAGTTTTTGAATATGTTTTTGAATATGAAAGTCTCACCTCACGTTTGCGAATATTGTGATACTCCCCTTCATAAGGGCTTTCACAGTTTTTATAATTGCAGTTACAGTCAGTATGTAGTTGAAAGGCACTGAACTTTGGGGTAAAGCTTCCGCTAGGACAGAGAGCTGTGTGCCACTGTTGTGCTCTGCTGCTGGAAATAAGCCTCTAATTCAAATGGCTGTGACCTGGATATCAAAGAAGGAAAATTAGAGGCCTGTTGCCAAGAAACTGAGTGTCCTTGGCATGTAGCAAAGCAGCAACAGAGTTTTAATTATCTCATTAAAGTGTGGTGTCCTGTTATTTTATATTGTCCATAAAGCCAGTTGCATGTGTTGTTCTTTTTCCTCCTTCCTGCTGTGCAGATACAGCTGCACAGCTCCTGGCCCAAGCAGGGAGCTGTGATGGGTGTGCATGCCACAGTGAAGGTGTTGGCTAAAGCAACCCAGCAGTGAGCACTGGCTTTACTTATATGTTGTTAGTTCTGTGCAGACCTTCCTCCTTAGTCTTTGCTAGTTACAAGTAATTACAAATGTTCTGTGGGATCTATAGGACATCACTGCTTGGAAATTTTGGGGTTTTTTTGGGGGTGCTACTTTGTTGTATGTTTTAATACTGTCTCAGATGGTTTTCACTGACTTTGAAACCTATCTTGGCAAAGTTTAGTGGCACTCTTTGCTTTTCTTGCTTCTCTTCTGGTATGGTTCTTCTTTGATAAGCTTTGAGAAATATCTGCTATAGGACAGATTTCAATCTTGGTTACATCAGTCTGAATTAAAGCACTGATACTGAGGTCTATGACTATACTGGAGGAAGTGAAAGCAGACATGGTCTGGCCTGGCCGCAGCAGCATCTCTGTGAGTACTCTGCCTTCTCTAAGGAGAGGGAAGTACATGGGACGGAGTGCGGTGTGGGTAGTGACTGGGGAATGACAGAGCTCTGGCCTCAGGCACTATCCAAGTGAGAAAGATGGCCAGGGAAACTGTTAAAAATGTGCAGTGGGAAATAAGTAGGTGCCAAGTGAGTCATGTGAAGGTATCTAAGATCATGCAGATAAGGGTGAGCAAAAGCTAATTTTGTTTTAGACACATAAACTAAGATTGAGGGGAATCTCCTTTTTCAGCTGTCCTCCTCGCTCACAGCTTACTGGGGGCGCATCCATACCCCACAGCCTTTGTGCAAAGGAACTTTGCTGGACCAGGTCACGTGGGTTTTATTTGGAGATATTTTTAACATTCTTGCCTTTTGGCCTTTGAAGTTCTCCTTAGCAGCTCAATCCTTGTTTTTTTTGCAGTTCCTCCTCTAAGTGCTTTTCTGCTGAGGACATTATCAGCTACTGTGCAGTCAGTGTAGGCTTTAGCTCTCAAGCTTTGCACTTTTGACCCTTCCCTGCCAGTGCTTTCTTCCAGTGTAAGCTATGTAAATGTACGTAAGCTATGTAAATGCACAGCAGCATGCAGCTCATTGAGGGCTCATATGCACCCAGCCTGATGGCGCAGCCCTGTCTTGCCTCTCTGGCATAGCAGCCCCTGTGCTTAGCAACCCAGCATCAGCCAGGGGCACTCCCTTCCTTCCCTGCTGGCTCCCCAAGGACCACAGTGAGGATTTGATGATTTTTCTGATGATTTGCAACGCCTTGTATAGGTTTGGGTCACCAGCCAAACAGCCTGCAATAAGAACTGGTACTGCAACAGAACCATGAGGCTGCCTTATGATGGGGATGCCAGAGCCACAAGAAATGCTGGCTGGACTAATTCCTACAAGTAGTAATGAGTGCAAAACTATACAAAGCACAAAATGTAGACCTTACGGTTTTTGCACTTGCTTTTTCTCAGCAATTTCAAAATATTTACTCATAAGCAGTTTCTGGAATAATTGCAAAGCTGCTGCTCTTCTGAGCAGAAGAGCGCAGTTCCTGGGTCATGAGTACTCATGTCCTCTCTGCCTGGAACTCAGTTATTTCATGGAAGAGGGGTGTGGCCAATACTTCTCCCCGTTCCTGTATTACAGGAGATAACTTGTTCTGCTTAAAACCAAACTAACTAAAAACTGTTCCTGTGGCTTTACTTGGGGGGGTTTGCCTCTTCTGTCTCACCTCAGGTGACCCCTTAGATCTCCTTGGAATGAGTATGGCCCAGCAAAGCCCCCAGTAAGATAATGGTTCAGAGATGAAGGTCTTAGGGAAATTCAGTAGATGAACTCCAGCATGTGTTTAAGCATTTTATGCCATCTAATTTTTCTTCCTAAATAAACAGGCCATAGGTCCTTCTCTCTGTTATTCCTGCATTAGGCCAGTAACGTTTGAGAAAGTGGGCTATGTCCCTGCAACTGTCAGAATGATAATGAAGCCATTCTCTGAGAGGAGAGCCAATCCATTTCCTAAACACCTTAGTTTTAACATATTGAAGAAGGATTAAAGCAAGACCCTCATGGTGGTGAGCAGCCTGGTAGCTTCTGTGCTGCCAGCAGGCCTCATCTGTAGTCCCCATGGGGCTGGGCCTCAGGCCTGATGCTAGAGCACAGGTCTGTTGCTTCAGATCTGAGGTACGCGGTGCATGTTTTCTGGGGGACAAATGTGGAAAGGTCTCACATATAATGGTAATATTTATGGTGCCATTCACATTGTCAGACAAGCATGCGGAAGCTGGAAGCTGACTGCCTAGTTCCTTAGTGGAGCAGACAACTCACAATGCTTCTCTACAGGGAGTGAGGCTGCTGCTCCAGGGCCTCCACATACATCTGAGGCAGGGCTGAGATCAGAATCACAGAAGTTGGAAGGGACCTCAAGAGATCATCGAGTCCATCTCCTTTGCTAAAGCAGGTACCTTGCAATAGGTTGAGCAGGTAGGTATCCAGATAGGTCTTGAATGTCTCCATAGTAGGAGTCTCCACAACCTCTCTGGGCAACCTCATGCTCCGTCGTCATCCTTACCATAAAGAAGTTATACCACGTTAGTACAGAATTTCCTGCATTCAAATTTTATGCCATTATTCCTTGTCCAGTCACTCACTACACACCAAGAAAAGCCCAGCCTTATCCATTTGCCTCTCATCTCCCTTTAGACATTTATAAACATTTATCAGATCCAGAAATTCTGATTCCTGGCCTTGCATCCCAGGCTCAGTGCACTGCATTATGCTGTTTTTCCCAATAACACTTAGACAAATAGATCCTGACATACCAGAAGCATAGTAGCCTCTCAGTAAATTGAGCAAGGCTTTAGCTGTTCAATTCCTGTGATTTGTGTCTGCCTTGTGTTTGCTCTCAGTAATCTCAGTAACTATTGTGTATTTACTGTGGAACTCACAGCCTGAAGCATGCAGACTTCATGTAGAGCAGAAATAAGCCTACTTTACGTACATTTTCTTCTTGTCAGATTGAGATCTGCAAATATCAAATAGCAAAGAAAATTTGCTTCGTTCCTCTTTAAAAAAAAAAAATAAAAAATCTCCATCCTCACCAGCTGTAGCTTGTTTCTCTAGTTGTTTCCTTGTTTGATTTAGAATTCAAAAAAATGGGAAAAGTCCCATGGATTACAGTTCAAGTACAGTTGCTTTCAATGAAATTGCCAGGTAACATCTTTTCATAATCAGATTCTGATATTTGAATGTGTTTAAAAAAAAAAATATGCAAAGGTATGTCCAAAGGCTAGAATAAATTCTGCCAAGAAAATAATTCAGAGAGTTTTGTGCTAGAAAACTGGTTTCTCAGCATCTGCAATAGTCTAAGGTCATTGCCATTGCTACAACCCAGTAAACCTCAGAAATAACTGAGCATGGTTAGATGTAGACTAGAGCCTTTTTTTATGTTTCTGAACTTCAGGAATCTTGTTTGCAGCTATCGGAGGCCCCTGCATGCTCTTATGGAGTGTCCTTGAAATTCAGCAGTCCAGTTCAGAACACGTCAAGTTATTTAACAGCATTCCCCGCCCCTCTTTGTTCCTTGATGAAGTAGCACAATGTCATTTGTCAGAGAGCCAGAACTGGAGACATGCTGAATATGTGAATACCAAGGAAGTGGTTTCCTTAGCAATAACAGGCATGTGAAAATCAAAACTTCCTTTCCTCCTCATGTGACCTTTTTCAAAGCAGTTCATGTTGAAGACAATAGAAGTGAATTCCAGGCACCC
Source organism: Perdix hodgsoniae (assembly GCA_035772895.1). Lineage (NCBI taxonomy): Eukaryota > Metazoa > Chordata > Aves > Galliformes > Phasianidae > Perdix > Perdix hodgsoniae. The sequence goes on from JAPSGF010000004.1 coordinate 30,019,882, forward strand.
ACAGTGTTCCTGCATTGCCAGTGATCTGCCAAACAGCAGTTATCTTACCTTTTTATTAAGGTATAATTATATTTTTATTTAGCTGAACTCCACTAGGCATTTTGTGTGCTCATGTGTACGATGTTGCTTTTCTTGAAATAAAAATTGCCTAAAGCCATAGAAACAAATACATAGAAAGTTGCTTAGCAATTTTCTTGCCAATGTGGATTGAAACTTGTGTGTGACACCTGAAGTACTTTCTATTGAGAAGAAATGAGGGCCTGAAGGAAAGTAGAGAGGGAGGCTATTTATGAAGGCAAACCAATGAGAGATGGCATTCGCCTCACCCACCCTGCACACTGCCGTGGTATCAGTCCTCTGTTGCTATTCCAGAATTGATGGGAAGTTTAATGGAGAGAGTCCTCCAGCAGCTGAGAGCACGCCCCTGGCAACTGGCAGAGGGGTATGCTCCAGCTCCCAGAGCCTGCGGATCTCTGTCTTGCTTTAGCCACACCTGATGGGCTTTTGTTGTCTGGGATTTTTTTTCCCTCAATTTCAGGATTTAGTCTTAAACTCCAGATGATGTGATTTTTTTCAGGAATTGAAATGTGGATTGCTGAGATAGGAGCTGGTCCCTCTAAGCAGGAGAAGAAATCTGAAGGTGTCTGTGGAGCTGGGGCAGGGACAGCACAGATTCGGAGCCTGAATGAAAGAAAATAGGCGATCTGTCTGCTTTTACAGGATCTGGTACATTTCTGCTGTGTGCTGGCTGCACTGAGGCACAGCTCGCTGCCCAGCCAAGTATCTGTGTCCTGCAGTGTGTGCTTACCTGAACTGAGTTGTCACTGAATTGCCAGGCCTGCCTTGGCAAGCTGTCATGGTGAACATGGTCATGCCTAGTGCCAGGTGCTGCACAAGCACTGAATGATGCTCCTGTGACTGCTGAAAGTGTGCTGTCAAGAGGCACCTGAGAAAGGTGCTCTGTCTCAAAAAAGAGGTGGAATAAAGGTTTGGGAACAGCCTGGAAAATGCTCTCCAGCAGAGGAAGGACAGCAGTGGGCTGTCCACGAGTTCCCCACCAACAACTGTACGGCAAAGGATAAGGAGAGTGGGTCAAAGCCATGTGCTGTACCCTGGCACCAATACCCAGGCTCCAAACAACAAACCATGCAATTTTATTTGTTGCCAGTGGCTGAGCTGGATTTGTTCCATGGGTAGACATCCCTGTGTTGCTTTATTTTAATTCCGTTTTGCTTTGGACATGCTAAGGCAGGCTTTATTTCTTTTTTGTGTGTCATTCACCTTGATAAATATCTTTGAAAAATGACAAATGTTTTCTAAGTAAATATTCTTTATAAGTATGTTCCTTTTGGGGAAAATCTGTCCAAATACCTTGTGATCTCTTATTTCAAAGGACAGATAACACATTCAGGATATGCAAGCACCTCCTATGTAGTCCAGTTATTTTTCCCTCTTTCTTCTTACATGTTTCATTTTTAAAATTGTTCCCATAGGCCATAATAAGTCAAGCTATAAAGCAAATATATTTGATGTCTTTTGAAAAATAACAAGCTGTATGCTTTACAGGAAATTTGGGTTGAGGCATGCTAGACAAACTTTTGTCATGTTCTTTTTAATCTCACTTAAGAGAGACACATTTTAGCCATTGGAGCACTTGCTGAAATGAAACAGATTTCAGATTCCATAGCTGCTAGAAATTGTTCAGCATAGAGTCCTTTTGTCAGCACTGCCTTTCAACATGCTGTCCTGCTGTTGTGGTATCCACCCAGGAGTCCAGTGTTGGTCCCAAGCAGTGAAGAGCATGACGACCCGATGCATGTGTCACCACAAGTTTCTTCCACCTCAGCCCATTCACAGCGTTGCAGAGTAAACATAGGTATTAAATTATTCAGCTGATGGAAGAAGAAATACAGTTCACATCCAAATCTGTGTATTACAAAGTTCCTAGGCTTCATTTTTTGAGGAGTACGTTTTAACACAACTCTGGTATGTAGGAGGTTGGAGTCCAAGCTCAGGCAGCACTGCATGCCACAGGAGTCACCCAGCTGTTAACTGCATCCAGCTTAGCACACTCGTGAAATGTGCCTAGAAGTGACTGTGAAAGTCATGATAATCAGGCGTATTTTTCTGGATTGGAAGAGTTGCTCTTGCTGAAATACCAGCAAAAGGGCTTTTCCAGCAACCACGCACGAGGACAGGACACAGAGATAGGAGTAGAAAGTAGGGATGAGGATGAGATGTGGGGAAGAGCTGGGATAAGTGCTGAGCAGCACTGGTTGCAACCTTCCTCTCAGCACAGGCACACAACCTCAACTCTTTGCAGTCCTTTAGTGTCTGAGAGCCACCAGACACACCTAGCAAGCTGATGAGTGAAAAGTACCAGACCTTTTCTTTCTAATGATTAACTTGAAAGCATGCAATTGCCCATAGAGCTTATCTTCTCTCGTGGATGGCTTAAAGGCGCACAGAAATTCAGCACCTCTGCCATTGCTGCTGCTGAGACCTGAAGAACTGGTTCATTACCAGTTCTGCAGGTATCCGTGTGGATATGGATCTTGCATCTTTGGTTTCGCTCACTCTTGGTGCTGGTCTCTCCACAAGGCAGATTTGTTCCTGTCCCTGGCTCATTCCATCCCATAGACAGTTTTGGGAAGAACACCTGCCCTTGCAGTACCATGTTGCATCAGCAGATCTCACAGAACTTTACAGAAAGACGGGAAATGGAAGGAGTGAGGCGGATGTGGGGCAGCATGGTGGGTGGGTGGGCAGTGCTGTGGCTAAATAGGTCACACTGCAGACGAATGTGTGGGAGAGACACTGTGTGAAATGGTGTGGCGGATCCTGGAGCGATACCCAAACTTTCTAAACCCTGTGTGGCTGCCATTACTGCTATGACCCACAGCACTCTGTCCTGGTTTCATCAGTATTCTGTATTATGACAGTGCTTTCCTTGTGCTGGTCCACATATGGAGAATGAGTGAGTTGCTGCTGTAAGTAAGCACGCTGCTTCAAGTGGCTGCAGTTTCTCTGGAGAACCTAAATGCTTCACCTTTTGTGTGCCAGTATCATACAAGCATCATCATGAGTACTTGGGGCTTTTCTGCTCTAGTTTTTGAAGAAAATTATATTTATGAAAGCTACATTGAAAGAAATCCGTAACATCAAGCACTCACATATTATGAAATGTGAGAATTACAGTTACGGCCTCTAATTCAACTCTTTTTTGTCATCACACGATACAATCTTTAATTACATTCTACCAGCTAAACTGTAAGAAAAATGTTAATGCCAGCTTTTACTAGTAATTTACTGCAGGAAATAACATGCTGAACACAATGACATATTCGGTGATTTAATATTACCAAAGCAAAAATGCAATAAAATATTGTGGTGTTTCTTGTTCACTCCTCATACTGTGTTTACTGTAAGAACATCTTAATGAACAGCATGGAAGGAGCTTGAAAGCATATTTTGGCAAAAAAAGATGTTTAGTCCATGAGAAAAGCAGTCTCAGTCAAAGGCAAAGGCTGTAGACTGATTACTTTGCTTTCTTGTCCCAGACATTCAGCTAGAGAAGAAAAGTTTTATGGAACTCATTCAATAAGTGAGAACTGAGCAGCTTGCATTGCAATGCAGAATTATTAGTTTGTGCTGTTTGATGTTCAGTGGCATCTCCCCAGCACACAGAGGGCACTGATCCCTCAGAGCTCGTGCACGGCGCATATGCTAAAATTACACATGTGAGAGAAGTGCATAGCAGGGAAAGGGCAATGCTCTGAGCATATCCGCTTGCTGCTGCCTCTAACTGTCCCTGATACCATCTGAGTCTCAACTCAGCAAAGCTAAGCATGTTTATGGCAGTCTAAAATTGAGTAAATCCCAGTTCTTGTGATCTAGTGTTTCATGTTCTCTCTTTTTTTTTGCTTCTGGAAAAAGGTGCAAAGAGCCATAGGCTTTTACTGTTCTCTTGTATTAGAAATAGTTTGTTTTGAATTGAAATACATAAGACCTTGTATCAAGAGAACATTTCTATGTCTTCAGAGATATTTATTCTAGTTATAATCTAATTGTTTGCATTTGAGTGCTGCATTCTGTTGTTCTTTACTAAAACCAAATGGAAGTAATTGAACTGTCCTGTTGCCTTCAGCAAGACAACTTAAGAAGTCACACCCAAGCTGCTGCTGCTATTTTAAACCCATGGTAACACTTAGAGGCACAAGGACCACAATCTCAGGTATAGGAGCAGCCCAGCAAGGCCCTTCATTATTCAAACAACAGCTCAAAGTCACACTGCCCTTATTGTTGGCCTTCAGTACTCAAGGTTTCCCTCATGCCTGGCTTCTCTTTGACTTCATGGCTAAGGTTTCAGCTAACGATGCTATCAGACAATAGCGGAACACAATTCAAAACAACTGCTGGAAAATCTTTACCCTGTTCCAGAGCTGCCAAGCTGGGACAAAAGCAGAGCTGCAATACTTACTGTGCAGTGAGCAGAGCCGCTGAGGCTCCCAGGCCTAGAGCTATATGTGCATTTGCTCACTGTGCACTTAGGTTTTTGTTCTTTCAAAAAAGGATTGCAAAGAGACCAGAAAACATACAGAGCTTCTATATCTTCTGAGAATTCACTATAAGCTTTTTTTTTTTTTTTTTTTTCCCCAGCTTTTTCAGACACGGCATTTCTCAGGAATTGAAGGTGATCCCTTAGTATACAGCACACCAGCTATGTCAGAGCATGTTTTTTTCCTTCTTGGAAAAAACTCAGCTCATGCCAACTTTCAGACACTTCAGTCACCAAACCCGTATCCAGACTGAGCACTGACTGCTTGCTGCAATGGCCCTTCCCTATCTTAGAAAGCTGTCCATCAGCCTTGCAAGCCTGGATTTTTTCTTGGGGAAAAAAATGGGGGAGAAAAAGGAGTGAAAAGATGTCTCAGACGATCCAGTTACTCTCTACCTAAACAGTAAAATTTGAGTTGGGAAGGGAAACAGAAAATTACCGTTTTACAATTGAATTTTTATTTGGAGGAAAGGGTGGTGAAGCATCATCTTGATATATCCATCAAGATTCAAGTTGATGCCCCCTGGGGATGCCCGTAATATCCCCAGTTACCTCCTTGTTTCTCTGTAATTATGAATATTATGGTTTAACTCCATACAATTGCTGATATAACCTATTGGCATCATTCTAATTAAGGTCTATTCTTAGAAAAAAGAACAACTATTTTGTTAAACTTCTTTCCTCAAATGGGAAAAAAATGAATATTATCATTCCTGGATGCACCCATCTGGAGTACTGTGTCCAGGTCTGGAGCCCCCAGTACAAGAAAGACAGGGAGCTGCTGGAGAGGGTCACGAAGATGATCAGGGGGCTGGAGCACCTTTCCCATGAAGACAGGGTGAGGGAGCTTGTTCAGCCTGGAGAAATAAGGCTGCGGGGTGACCTCACTGCAGCCTTTTGTACCTAAAGGGAGCCTATAAACAGGAGGGGAGTCAACTCTTTGAAAGGATAGATAATGGCAGGACAAGGGAAAATGGTTTTAAGTTAAGGGAAGGAAGATTTAGGTTGGATGTCAGGGGGAAGTTCTTTACAGAGAGAGCGGTGAGGTGCTGGCACAGGCTGCCCAGAGAGGTTGTGGATGCCCCGTCCCTGGAGATGTTCAAGGCCGGGTTGGATGGGGCCCTGGGCAGCCTGGTCTAGTATTAAATGTGGAGGTTGGTGGTCCTGCATGTGGCAGGGGGTTGGAGATTCATGATCCTTGAGGTCCCTTCCAACCCTGGTGTCAACAGTTTATGGGCTGGTCCGGCCCAGTTCCGTGACCAGCAGGGCGGAGGGATCTGCGGATCCGCGCCTCTGGGAAAGGGGAAGCAGGGGATCCCAAAATACTTGAAAACAACAGCACTGATCTGAGGTGGAAGAAATGATTTTACTAAATATAGTATTAGTAAAATACAATGAGAGAGAGAGAGTCTGTTTGAATTGTATAGACCTCACCACAATGCTGGGGTGAGAAGTGCAGTCCAGCTGAGTGACTGAAGTACAGACGGCGAAGTGCAGATGGCGAAGCGCAGGCGGCGAAGCGCAGACAGCGAAGTGCAGACAGCGAAGAGCAGGCGAAGAAGGAGGATCAGGTGACCTTGCTTGGAGTTATATCCCCTTGCTGACCGCAAAGTCTCCTGGGGAAACGTAGCTCCTCTCCGACGGACAAACACTCGGCAGACACCAAACCCCACCCTTAATGCACCACATGATGTTATGGTGTGGAATACTGATGACCAAAAATCATAAAACCATGACACCTGGCCATTCTGTGATTCTGTGATTCACCAGAGCAGAGATTTCTGATTATCCAGAACAGAGGAAATGGGAAGCATGCACAGGACAAAACAAACATCAGCAGCTAGAGAGCTGATGGCTGATGGCTCTACTGATTGCATTCCTAACAGTCTCAGTGTTCTTGTGTGCTTTCCTCAATCCTTGTCTGTTGTTCAGCTGTCCTCCACTGCAATTTAGATCATAGACTTTTGAGACTAGATACAATCCAGCTTGGGATATTCTGTGATTCTGTACTTCATTAATGTGAGATCTGTTGAAAAAACGTGGCTCTAAGCAGATCAAAAGTTTCTGCTTCTTAAGAAGATTGTTGCACTGCTCAGCTAAGCCCACCAGTGGTAGCAAGCATTTGTCTTCGCAGTCAGTACATCATATCTAGACATTTTGTTAGGTAACTTACTCTTTTTTTTTTGCTAGCAAAAATTCTAGTACAGTGTTGTGTGGAGTTAAACTGTACTATTCATAATTACGTAGAGAGAATAGGATAACTGGGGATGTTATAGGCCTCCCAGTGGGGCATCAAATTGAATCTTTGTGAATACACGAAGAGAAATATTTTTTTTAGTTGAGAGCTGGAGTTAAAAACTCACTTTTGATTAAATTGCTAAGTAGCATTTTCTAAGTTATTTCAATTTTACTTTGAGCAACAGTAACAAAAATGCAAGACAATACTCTTGTTACTCTGATCTTTTTTGAAGGCTATACAGTGCATAGTATACCGCTCCCTAACTGTAACTCACCATGAGCATGACAGAAGTACAGAACTGGACATCTGCTGCTGCCCTATTTACCAGTGAGGACACTTGAGGAAACTAATGTTTTTGAAGGAACCCACCATTCAGCATTGCAGACAATAGTGGAAGAAGAAGATCTAACCCCTCTCACCCAAAACATTCATATTTGCATTACATCTCCTGCAGATGAGAAGCCATCTCTTACATGGAGAAGAAAATTAGGCTTGGAATGGCATGTTATTTTTCTGAATTACTGTTTCCATCAGAAATGAAACTGTAGAACTGCCCAATTATACTGTTTTTCACTTCACAGACTCATTATGGATCTACTCTTGACCAACCCACACCAGTTCCTCTCAGGATAGACATAATGAGACTGAGAGACTGGAGCTGTTTCGAAAGCTGAACTGTGTGGTATATTGTGTTGCATTGCCAAAACACATTGCTTAGTGGAGTACTTACCTGTGTATCACTTAGCATACTCGTTCCCTTCTGGAATAAGAAAGGCACTGTAACAATTCCTCCCAAAAGTCCAGGCTCTATAGCCATGCTGCTCGGAAGCAGAACATTGGGCAAAATATTTTTTCATCGAACGGGATTGGTTTGAGATGGGAACAGCCAGAGACAATGCAGAGAAGAGCAGTCACACCTGCAAGTGAAGGATGGGAAACACTGGCCTGAGAGAAACTTGAGGAACCCTGCTGGTAGAAAACAGGCTGGGAAAAAGCTGGGAATAATGAATGAATATTGAAGAAGGTGTATTCTTCTACAAGGAAACAGGACTCTGCCAGTGACATTCCCAGCACTACCCTTAACTCGGCTTTCTAATGGAAATAACCCTTAAGGTCATGAGTAGTTGCTGAAAAGAGATTTGAGCCACATTTCATGAACTTGGATCAAAAGAGGCAATGAGGTATCACTGGTTTTGCCCTTAATGTTCCAGTGTGTATTTCCTTCATTTAAAAAACAACAACAACAAAACACAATAAAATACTGATTTTTCTTTTTCCCAATCTCCCGCACAGCAGCTATGCTACAAATCAGATGCCATGTAGGGTCAGTTACTCTGATTTCCAAATGTCTTGTTTAATCTCCTCCTTCCCTTCTGTTCAGCTTCCCTTACAGTACAATAAACCCCAGACTTCATACACCAGTCTGAATGTATGCATTAGGTCCAGAACCTTGTTTGTATTTCTGATGACCTCTAGGGAGAATATATCAACAGTTTTTCATCTCAGTACAGCAGTGAAAGTGAGTAAAACACAGTTGTTATGTCTCTGAGCAATGGGTTGGATGAGGAGATTATCTTCATAATTAAAAAAAAGCCCAGCCCCCACAAAGGTCTGAATGGCTCCTCTATTAATCACTACAAGGACACCATTTACTTACTGCATTTGTGAGAAACGTGCCATAACAAAGTAGACACTTCTTTTTTTTTTTTTTCTAACTCAGAGGGCATTTCATTCGCAGACTGTAATGGCTTTTCCTCATAGATACTAAAGTAATAAAGTGGGACTGAAAACATTCAGTAAATATAACCCAGCACAAATTACATATGTAACTGAACCTCATACATTTACCAAGCTATACGGGGTGTGAAACAGTGCTCACTCAGCTCCTGAGGGACCCAGCTGGGTGCCCCCATCTATGGCCAAGCAGCAGTGCCATTCCTGCTCTGAGTCTACAGAAACCTCCTCCCTGTGCAAGAGGGATACAAAACGTTGTTCTTACAGTGGGAATAGTTTGTGAGCAGGAACTACCAGCAGTCAGTCCGTGGCAGCTCATTCTGCTGCTGTATGTCACCTGTGGGTTGCTGTGATGGGTGGCCGTCTTTCATCTGGGCATCGGGAAGCCGGACGTGATTGTTGCAGCAGGGATTTAGGGAGTACACAAGTAGAAACAGAGTTTTTGCTCTGCCACTGCCAGTCACTGAGGACTTATAGCAAATTTATAAGGAAGGTGTAATTAAACATGTGGAAGTTAGTGAGAAGTGGGATAAAATGCAATGAGAAACTGGCTGCAGGACAATGTCACACAGGAAAGTTCCCTCACAGAAAGAAGTTCCATTAAATGTGGAGGTTGGTGGTCCTGCATGTGGCAGGGGGGGTGGAGATTCATGATCCTTGAGGTCCCTTCCAACCTGGGCCATTCTATGATTCTGTGAGCAGAATCTTAGTATCCCTCATGCTCCAAAGCTGTGGCAAAGACCCATTAAAGGCAGCTTTTATTACTGGCAGAGACAACGATTACACACAAACCTTCTCAGTTTGTCAGGCAGCTCCAGTCTGCACCAACTTCTCTCTCCCACACCAGCACAGCTGTCACCGTGTTTTTCTCCTGATTCCAGTTCTGCTCACCTGTTTCCCATCCTATCTCATGGGAAGCAACTTATGGGAAGCAGCGCAGCGTGTGAGAGCACAGCGAGGGAGGCACGGGGCGCTCACGGTGGCCAGCGCGCTATGCAGGAACTGAACTGCTCCGTGTTATCCATGAGCCCACGCTAAGCGAGAGCTGCCCCGCCGCCCCCAGGCACCGCGGGCCGGAGCGAAGGCGTTCCCGCCCGCCCCATTGGCTCTCCCCTCGGGACTTCTCGCCGTTTCCCGGCGCTCCATTGGCCGGGTTGCCCCTTTCCCCCGAGCCGATTGGCGGAGCGGGACGGAATCCCCTCCGGCGCGGGGAGGCGGTGCTGGGTCCCTGGGCGGGCACCTGCGGCCGGGGCGGCCCGGGCGCGGCGGGGGTCCGGCGGCGGCGGCGGGGCGAACAAAGAACATGGCGGGCGAAGGAGGAGCTGGGCCGGCCCCGCCGGGAAGCACGCGCCGGGGGAGGACAACGCGCGGCCCGGCTGCGCCTCGCCTCCACCGCCCCTTCCCCGCCTCCGTGGCGGGGCCCGAGGGAGGCCGGCGGGGCGGGGCGGGGCGGGGCTGGGTGGGGCGGCCGGGAGCGGGGAGTTGCGTGCCGCAAGTTTTGCCCGGAATGCCAAAGTTGGGCTCAGCTCAGGTGAGCAGCGGGAGGGTGGGCGGCGAGAGGGGGGCTGCGGGCGGGGGCAGGGGGCGCCGAGGGGCGGGACGGCTCGTATTATTTTTGTCTTATTATTATCGTTTCTTCTTCCCGAAACTTGAGGTCTCGCACGGCGAGCGCGGCTGTCATGCGGGCTGCAGCCCTGGGGACGCGGTGCCGCCCTGCCGCCCGGCGGGGCCGGGAGCCCGGGGCTCGTGCTGGAACGCAAACTTTTCTTTATTATCGTTTCCGAGAGCACCGATCGCCGGGCCTGCGTGGGGATGCGCCGTCGCCGCTGCGCGCTGCGGGGCCGGCTCGTAGCGCGGAGCTCTTGCCGCCGAGCCGCGATTAACGCGCTCGGAATTAATCCTGCCGGAGGTTGGAAATCCCGCCTCCCCCGCCGGGATGTACATCCGGGCAGCGCCGCGCGGATCAAAGCCCCTCCGCGTTCTTCTGTAGGAAAGCGCTCGGTCGGGGCGCTGCCGCCGCCGGCCCGCGGTCCGGGCTGTGCCGGGCAGGGCCGAGCGGAGCGGGAGGGCGGCTGAGCCGAGCGGGCAGCCGCGGCGGGGCGGGTCGTTGTCATCTCTGCCCGCGTCGGGAGTGAAGCGGTGCCGGTTGTGTAGGCAGCCGCTGGCCGCACCAAAAGAGGATCTCTTTAAAACGTGTTGACATTTAATTGACCTTTGGAAGTTCATTCTGTTAATCATACTCAAAGCGCCGGCGCTATGGTTGACTGATCCGGTGTTCTCGCGCTCGGCCGTGCTCGGCATGTAAATTCTGCGGCATAATTGCTACTTATTGAGCAAGAAGTTCTTTTCTTCTCCTGAAAATGAGCGAGTTTTGCCGTGCCTCTGGCTGAGTGCTACTTGTGGAGCTCTGAATCCAATGCTTTCCTGTCGTTAGTTCTTGTGCAGGGTGGGACCTGGGGTTGGAGAGAAATTCCATTACTGAAGCTGTGTTTTTCTCCTTCCTGAGGCCTCAAACAGGGTAAGGTAACCTTGAAGGTTACCTCTGTGGCCGCTGCAAATCAAAACACAGTGGTGCCCTCTTCTTTTTTCTTTTGTGTGAGCGTGTTTCTCCAAAGCCTTTCTTCTCTCCTGCTGTTTGGATGCAGGAGCCCGAGTCAGAAGAGGTCCCAAAAGCAAAACAAAAAGCTCCAGAAGTGAACGGTGTAAGCTGTGTGCTGCCTGTGTCACGGCTGGCGGCCCTAACTTTGTTCTGAGCTGCGTTTGTGCATACTGAAAATTGAAGTGTTACGGCTGAGAGGTCTGAGTAGAAGTTTGCTTTCTGAAGGGTATGTTTCCCAACGAGGCTGGTGCCACTGGTGGTGCTTTGCATGGCTGGAGACCTCTTGTGTCGTATGTTGTATTTATAAGTCTGTTTTTCGTGGAAGGTGGGGGAAACACTAGAACTTAACGTAATGTAATATCTGTGCTTCCTAACAGGTCGCTAGCTCTTTGCTGTTACACTTAAAACTGATTAAAAGCTTTTGCCCCATGCCTGGAGTTACTCAAAGTTAAGCTGGATGGGGCCCTAGGTAGCCTGGTCTGTTGGAGGGCAGCCCTGTCCACAGCAGGGGTTGGAACTAGATGGGCTTTAAGGTCCCTTCCAACCTAAGCTGTTCTGTGATCTTATCGTTATAAAGCCTGACAGCTCTGAAGGTGCTCGTACTGCAGTTCCCTCAACCGCTCCTCGTGCTGCTGTACCCGGGACTCCCTGCACAGCTCTGGAGTAGAGGTGATGCCTGTACTGCCCGGGCAGCTGTCCTGGTGCTGTGTGTGTTGCAGGGGGTGGGACCTGTTCCAGGTGCTGCTCCTAGCAGTAACCTATGCTGTGAGTATTGAGAGAGCTGCTCTAGTGGTAGAGCGCTGTTTACTTAAGTACAATAGACACAAATGTTGCATGTGATTAGTTATACTGAATCTTTAGAAGGCAGAGTGCTAGTGAGTACTTCAAATACATTCCTCTGTTGCAGCTGATGGGAGAAGGCAGTGCGGAACCCTGGGCAGTGCGAGAACTCATACATGCAGTTGCCTGGCTGGCAGCTGCCCCAGTGCCTGCAAGCTCATGGCAGGCACCTGCACCTTCTGTGGGAGAAGCTGAAAGGCAGTGACCAGGGACAGCCATGGGCAGAGGGCCTGGAGTGGCCAGCAGGAGATCTGGGAGGTCTGACCTGCAGGTTGAGCTCCCTAGAAGCTCAGCCCTTTGCTCTAGCTGGATGAAGGTGTACAGTCTTTCCCATTTGCAGCCGCAAGCTCTGTCCTGCAGTTAGGTGCCTGAGTAGTCACTTTTCTTTGCTTCCCCCATCCCAAGGCGAAGCCAGAAGGCTGCATCTGAGGATCCTTCTGCAGTTTGGGGCAGAGATTCAGTCGCAGTGCCCTCTGGGGGCGAGAATACCGGGCTGAACCTTGCCTACTGACACTGCAGGGCCAAGTGTGAGGTCCTCACAGCAGAGATATCTTCAGCTGCGGAGTGAGGCCTGACATAGAGCTGAGGAGATGTGAATCTGGATGCTTCCTGTCCTGGTGTTTGTGCTGTGCTAAAAGGCTTCTGGTATAGCCAGCCCCTTCCCAAATTCATGGTTGTATTGTCAGGATTAAGGTTAGATCTGGAAGTCGTGCCTCATAACACATTTTAATTTCAGCAGATGGGAGTGACAGTAAGGATGCTGAGAACTGAACGGAGTATTGGACACACACTGGTATTTAGGGCAGTTCTGTTGGTACACGTGCCCTGGGCAGCAGACTGTGTGCTCTGAGAGCTGTAGGCACTACAGGGTTACACGGCAGCCAAGCAGGCATGCTTGGAGTTCTATTCCTATCTAAAACTCTATCAGGCACCTAAACCCCCGAGGGTTAAGAGAGAGAGTCTTATGAAGGCAAGGTTGATGTTCTTTTTATCTGCATTCCTAGATTACTCTGAGAAGGATAATGTGAAGTCATTCACTGAAGATTATGGCATTGCATGAAAGGAATGTAACATTGGGCCATAAATTAACAGAAACCGGGAAAGCTCATTCTGAGTTCCTGCTCATTTGTGCAGTGGTTTGCATGTGACCCCTTTACACCAAGCACTTGTAGTGCAGAAATGTACCTTTTGTAACAACAGAACCTGCCCTGCCACTTACATTTTGTGAAGGTTGTGAGCAAAGAAAAGAGTTCTCTATTCAGGTGTGTGAAAAATAAGGTTTTGCATTATTCTCTAAGGCTGTTTTTGCCTGCTTCATGTTGAGTAAAGTAGAGCAGTTGTGTGGCCTTGATCAGTGTTAGCCCAACAGATGCCTTTCCCCTGTAGCACTGCATGCGATGGAGTGCTGTTGTAGATGAGTATAGTTGCATTTTAACATACCTACTGGTGAAGGTGAGCCCAAGGCATCCTAATATGACGTGCCTGACATAATCCTAAGGGGATTAGTTATTAATGCATTTGAAGGGGAAAAAAAAAAAGTCTGTTCTTGCCTCAGTGTTTCTCTCCAGTGACACACATGCTAAATTAAAGCTTTTGTGGGAAGTTGATTATAAACTTTCTCCGCGTCTACGCGGCAGCCCTTTTCTTGGAGCTGTCAAGATACATTCTAATAGCTCTAATTTTTAGCTGACTACAAAGCTATATTTATTCACCAGGGACTTTCTGTGCTAATAAACATCAGAAAATTTTTGGTTAAGACCTTTTTGTAGCTGGCCTCCTGTCCCCTTTTCTATAACTTCTGGGCAATTATTTCTAGTGATCAGAAGCAAGATGTGTTTAAACCCTTTTTTTGCATCTGTAGGAGGCTGTGCAGGGATAACATTTAGAATAACAATCAGTAATGTTCGCTGCTGTTTTGTTGTTGGTTTTTGTGTTGTTTTTTTTTTTTTTTTCCCTTGAGGGGGATTCTCCCTTGGACTGAAACTGACAGGGGGCTTTTCTCAGCACATTCATCACTTCCTCCCTGTCCCACAGCTCTGTTATGGCTGCAACAAACTGGGCTGGCTCTGCTTTTTCCCCCATGCAACTTTTAGTGTGTGTGCTCTTGGTCATGGTACTGCTGGTTTCTGTGCAGTGTATTCCTCTGCAGGTTGGTCATGGGGGCTTAGCAGGGGCATTTGTGTTGGTAAACCTCATTCACTGCCTGAAGTGGTCAGTCAATGCACTCTCATCTCTTCCTAATGCTGAACTGTGTCTTTTTAGCTTGGTGGACCATTTTTGTCACTGTGCATCGGTCTATGTGGCTTCTGAGGAGCTGGGAGGAAAGAACTTTTCACGCTGAGGTTAAGAGGAATCTAAAAGTATAACACTAACAGTTTCAGGTTCGTGACCCTGTCAGTGTGATGTCAGCATTTCACCAATAAAGTGGAGTACTTAACGACTGTGGGAACAGCAAGCATTTTGCTACCTCGAAGGTGATGTGCGGCCTCATGCTGTAAGCCTGATCATAGCCAGGGAGAGGGAAGGCTGCTGGAAATAAGTGAAGGGCTGGATTTCGGTAGCTGTATTGTACCTGGTCCACTGTGTGCAAAGATTAATGCACGTGCTGCATGTAAACTGCAGTTTGTTCCTTACATGTTATTTTTTTTTATATTTTACTTGCATAGCACCATGAATAAGCAAGCTTTTTCTAAAGCACTGTAGCATGTCGTGTTGTTGACAGGGTTGCTTTCTGCATATTTTTAGTGGAAGCATTGCTTAACATAGTATCCAGAAGTCATCTTGCACCCAGTATAAATTTCTGGCAATGTTCAGGTACCTTCAGGGCGAACACTGCACAACTGTAAGTGTAAGCTGAAGTGTGGCAGACTCTTCTGCAGTGTGTGGAGCTTTGCAGTTCTCTCTAGTACATGAAGTAAAATGGCTCCGTGATCAGGGATTGTATTCATGTTGGTGTACTGGAGATGAATGGTAAACATTAAGATTATGCTGGTTGTTTTGGGAGTCCTTATGTCCTAACTGCATCTGAGCTCTGTAGGAGAGCGGTGATGAGAGGAACAGAGAAGTGCCCTTCCCTGTTTCTGCAAGGGAAGCTTTCCATCCTCTTTTGTCCTGTCCAAATTAGTGCTTTGACCCTGGCTAAGGGCAAGTAGGGCCAGTTCCTGCCCCAGGAACCAGAAATATGAGGGTAAACATGCTGCATGTGAGATACGGGTCACTTGGCCACCACAACAATAAGAGCTAAGTTTCTGTATATTCTTTAAAACTACGTTGTGTAAATGAGGGATGTGAGAAACATGGATTGGGAGACCATTTCCAAATCGGCGTCCTAGATGTTCTTGTGGGATGCTAGTGTGAGTTTTGTTTGAAAATTGTTGTGGTTGGCTCAATCACAGAATCGCAGGGGTTGGAAGGGACCTCAAGAGATTGAGTCCAACCACCTTGCAGGTGCCCTGCAGTAGGTCACACAGGTAGGTGTCCAGATGCATCTTGAATATCTCCACAGATAGAAGGAGAGCCTCTCTGGGCAACCTGTTCCAGGGCTTTGTCACCTTACTGTAAAGAAGTTATTCTGCATATTAGTACAGAACTTACCATGTTCAAGTTTTAGGCCTCTACTCCTTGTTCTATTGCTACACACCACTGAGGAGAGTCTGCTGTCATCTGTTTGCCTTCCACCTCCCTGTAGGTATTTACATTTACATTAGAAACATCTATCAGATTTCTCCTCAGTCTTCTTTTCCCTAGACTGGACAAGTCCAGGTTACTCAGCCTTTCCTCAAATGGGAGATGCTCCAGGCCCTTTATCATCTTCGTGGTCCTCTGCTGGACTTGTTCTAGGAGATCCTTTTTTTTTTTTTTTTTTTTAACTGGGGAGCCCAGAACTGGACACAGTAGTTTACATGTGGCTTACCAGAGTAGAGTAGAAGGGTTAGGTTAACTAGAGTAGAGGGGAGGATCACTTCCCTTGATCTGCTGTCTGCGCTCTTTTTAATTTACCCCAAGATCCCATTGGCCTTCTTGGACGCTTAGGCACACTGCAGGCTCATGGCCAACCTGTTGGCAACCAGGACCCCCAAGTCCTTCTCCGCAGAAGTCTTCTTCAGCAGGCCATCCCATAACCCGAACTGATACATGTGGTTATTCTTCCCCAGGTGTAAGACTCCATGCTTGCCCTTGTTAAACCTCATCAGGTTCCTGCTGAGGAACCCCAAAGATGAATTTCTCTCATGTGCCCCCCCTCTTCCTGCAGAGTGTTCCCCGTGCAGGAGGCTTGTTTCAGCAGGAGAGCATTGTCTTCAGCACGATATCCGCTGTGTGGTCATCTTGCTTTTTCTTTAAGTGTAGATAGTGAGGTCCACTGTGTTGTGTTACAGCTAACTTGTTAAATCTCAGTAAATGTTTCTTGCTGAACTTGGAAAATGTTGCGTTTGGGACTGTTGGGAAATGCTCCTCCCACATACTCATGGGAAGATGTTACTGCCAGTGAGGGCTGTTTTCTTGTCTGTTATATGCTCTTTATTCAAATAAATAACCTTTGATTCCTCTGAAATAGAAAACCACTGCCTAGAGTGTGCTACTGTGGAAACTGGTACAGAAGGGCAAACGTAGTATAACCTCAGCTGGTCCCTTGCTCTGTGGTGGCACCATGACTTGCACGTGTCTCTGTTGACGTGTGATCATGTGGCTTAATGCTTTGAGCCACCTGGGTGTTATTCACTTCTGCCAGGTGGAATGGTGAGCGTATTTTACCTTTCCTTCCATCCGTTGGTGCATCAGGACGTTATGCCTTTAGGTTATGCAGAAATGCTTTGGAGACCCTGAATTCAACTGTTGTGTACTGTTCCTGATTTTGTAGCTGAGTATAAATGTTACTGATATCTGAACTTAATCTTTAAGCTCCTTGCTGGAGCTGATTGACAGAAAAAATACCTTAATCAAAAGCATATTCCTTTGATGTGGCCACATAAAAAGAAAAAAACCAAAAAACCAAAAAAAAACTGCTTTCAGTGCCTTCAAAAGGTGTAAGAAGTGCAAACTGATAAATGCTGTATTTTGATTATACGTGTATTTCAGTTAATGAGCTCTATTTACTGTGTTTCTTTCATTTTTATTATATATTCCTAACTAAGGTTTCAGAACTGTCTAGTGCATATCTTTTTCCTTCTGCAGACTGGCTTACTTTAGTTCCCATTATTGTATTATTTTCACGCTCTTGTCATCTGAATCTCTTTCTCTCTTTTGTTGTTATTCTCCTAATAATCTCATTCTGTCCTGTGAGTTCATCCATCCATCTGCAGAGGGGTTCTTTAAGTCCCTTTTCCTCTAGAAATGAATGTGTGAATTAATTCCTTCTCTGTGTTGAAGACTTAACTAAAAGGAATCTGAGGGTTTTGCTTTACCGAGGTGATGCTCAGTAGCAGATTTATTGTGGTTTGGGTTATACGATCTGTTTATTTCTTTAAATAATAAACAGGGAAGTTTATTATGCCCTTATGTGGTGAGAAAGTTAACTTCTTCAGTATAGTTTCTGCATACTTATACTACCTAGGCAGTTAATCTTTATCTCCTCTAATGGGGAGAGAGCTGTGATCAAAGGTAATATGTCACTTTGAGCACATTTTAGGTTTTAAATGAATGTACCAAAAAGGGAGGACACTGTTTTAATAACTGTTGTTAAAAGCTATCTAACTTCTTGCAGACAGCTTTAATAATGAGAATTCTCTGATTGTAGTTGCAGAAATTCAGATAACTTCTGTTTATGTGTGTGATGCAGGTTCCTGGAAACTTGAGGAGCAATCTTCTGTGCCTGAAGAATGCAGTTCTCACCGGATGTGTGTATCCTACACTAAGGGGAACAGAAGCAGGATCAGATGGTGTCCAGGAAGTAAGTTCTTGTTCTTTCTTCAGACTTGTTGCTGCTGAGGTACTTGTTGTTCCAAGATGTGTAATGCACAGCCATGATCCTTCACCTAGATGTGCTGGATTAAAAGCTGACGTTGACGAGGTCCAAGAAGATGCACTACATGTTGTTGATACTTCTACCAAACTCTAGAGTTTGACATCTCTTTTCCAAATGTTTGAATGTCCTGCGTCTTATTTTGGCTGCTTGTCTGCAACTGCTGCTTTCGCATTGCTGAGTGCAGGGGGAGCTTCTTTTGGCATTTCATGGTGAGTTCAAGTGCAGTTGGAAGAAGTAGATTCATTAGGAACAGTTGGAGATACTCATGCTGTATCTAACAGCTGTGAACTTGAGTTCATGTAAGTAATGTGTGTTAGTCCTGTCCTGTCAGAGACAGGAAGAGAAGGAATGATTTTTTTTTCCATATTTAATGAATATCTTAAGGCTTTTGACAGGCAGATTTGGAAAATGTTTATTATGAAGCAAACTAAGAAAACAATTGTTTGTGAGTAAAGTTTTGAAGTGTTATCTGGCTTTCTTTGAATTTGCATTTTTGTCTGTTGGCATTTCAGTGTTTATTCAAATAAGATTAAAAGCTAATTTACCTGTCTGAATTTGCAGATCACCTCATCTGCATGGAAGGTGATGGATAAAAGGCACTATTTTTAAATTTGAATACAAACAGCACTTCAAAATTCGTGTTTCAGTTAGAGTTCTTGTTGTTGTTGTTGTTGTTTGGGTTTTCTTTTCTCATTTTTCATCTTGCTTGGAAGTTTCAGGAGAGTTAGGGAAAAACAGCTAGATTTTTTATTTTTGCTAAAGAATGCATAGGGTTCCACTGGTATGCACCTTTCTGCTTCTCTGACATAAAGTAAAAAGGTGTTGAAAAGTGTCTCCACCTATTACTGTATTCCTTCCCTTCCCTTTCCTTTTTTTTTCTTTTTTTGATTCTTTAAAATCCTCTGTTTGTTGAAAGCTTTATCAAAATCAGTGGTTATTGAATCCTGCTAATTGGTGTTTGAGTCTTGGACCCTTTCAATTTAAACACTTGTTAAGGATATATGACTATTCCTTCAAATGCAAGAAAAGTATAAATTAAATAGTGCCATAGAGATAGCTGATAGCATTCTCTTGCCTAACAGTCCATACTGTGTGATAAAATGCCTCTCTGTTTTAGATTGACCTTGGTTTGACTTTCATACAGATATAATCTTTTTGATGTCTTTTAAAAGCTGAAAGGAAGCCATACATGGAGTGAAATAGCACGTTGTTACTGACATAATGTCCTTCTTTTAATTCATTCAAAGTAGTAGGATTTGTTATTATCTCTACTCCCTTCCCCTTTTAAGTTGTAGATATTAGATCAGTACATTTACAAATGAGAGGCTAATCTCTGTTTTATGACCAGCTGTAATTAAACTCAAATATTTTCATTCTGAAATTGCTGATTTGAATCCAGGAACTTTTTTTGTTTGCTTTTACAGTCCATGTAGATTGTCTTGCAAGGTGACTTCATATATTTCTTAACTGGCCTGTGTCGAACAAGATGGAACTTGCCAGAGTAGGAACTATTTTTCTGTTCTTTATTCAGAAATGTCATTATAGGAAATACACTTTCTTTCCCTTGTGCCCTTTGGGAGACCTCCCACAGGGCACTCAGTACCTCCTCAAGCTGGTAACTTTGTGGAGCCCAGCACCTCACTGAGAATTTCATAGCTTTCCTTGGTAGCTCTGCAAGACAGAGGGAGAGTTGATCTCATGCCTCTGGAGTGGTATATGGATGCCAAGTGCTAAGAATTCCTGGAATGTAGAGTTGTGCAGCACTGATAAAGTTTGCTTTGTTTCCTTAGTGACTTGATCCATTGAGAAAATGTGGTTCCCTAGGAAGCTTTAATAGCTCTACATTGGTATTGAATAAAGGGGAAGGCCCCAACATAATTCTGCTTGTTTTCACCTGCTGCCTAAAAGATTAATTTTCTTAACCTAGGAATAGAAAATACAACCCTGAGTTTTGAAAGGGATTTATAGACATCCTTCACACTTATCAGTTTGAGTAAATACACCACAGGCTTCTGTGTCGCAAACAACTGTGGTCTTTTCATAACCTGCTAGGTTTACAGCACAGTAATTTCATTTGGGGGCAAGAAAGTTTCAAAGAGAAACACCTTGCAATTAGAGTGATATAATCGCCCTGCTTGCGTGCTGTGGTTTCATATGACTTCAGAAAAATAGTTGAGTGATTAATCTTTAATTTTACCCATCATTAACTTAATAAGGAAACTGGAGACAGGATGAAAAACAAACAGCAGAACTGTACAACTGAAGTGTTATTGTGCCAAATCCTCTTGGCTTTTTCATTTGGTAAGAGATGCCATTCTGTGAACTATGTGAATTGTGGCAGCAACTGCTTACCTCAGATGATTTGTAGAATTTTTCAAACCTGTTTGAACTTTATTGAAGCCTTTGCAGAGCTTCCTCCCTCTTCCTCACAATCCCCTCTGGGTTGCTTTTTTTCTTTATTTTTTTTCTTCTACGATGTTATTTGGAAGCAAATGTTGCATAAATTAACGTCTAATATCTCATAATTCCCTCGCATCCACTTTTCCTCAGGGAAGCAAGCCATCTCAAGCACTGTAGTGAAATGTTCCTAAAGTGGGTTTGGTGCTATTTTAGCACCATCTGCTATCTTTAGCCCTTTCACTGATTAGTTAACTTACTCAGTAGTGCAGTCATGCAGTTTCTGCAAGAAGTGCTCTGATGTCTCAGAGAACAAAACAAATGCAACAATGGAAACAAGTTGCTTTATTTCATATGTCTTTTTTAATTCTTACCAGATGTAAAATAGCCTACATAATTCTCTAAATGTAATGCTTGAGCAGTAAGTATGCCTGGCTGCTTGAAAATATTTCTCTGGAAGTCAAGCTTCCTTTATTTCATTAGTAAATACTCATAAAACTGCCCCCTGCACCTCTGCGTGTAACAGCACAGCAACAGAAGTTGTAGCAATCTAAACTAACCTGCTTGGAGGCCTCTGCATGTTCATAATGTAAAGTAAACAGCTGAGGAATGTGTATTGCTGTTGACAGTGAGCGACTGTAAACATCCTCGACTGGAAGCTGTGAAGCAGCAGATGGGGCTTTCAGTCGGATGTTTGCAGCTGCCAACTGCCACAGACGTCAAGAAATGTTTGACACCTAAAGCATAGTTGTCTGTTTAAAACTTCTATTCTATTTGGTTTATTACAGACATATGAGTTTAGGCCAAACCTTTCTACGTATTACATGTGATACCTGTGTCTAGAAACCATCCAGTTTCTTGAAGGAGCTGTGAAAAGCTTAAAAAACAAGCAAACAAAAATAAAAACCCACCTGAATGCAAAGTAAAACAAGAAATAAATTAGGCTGTATCTTTAACTACAAACTTTCAGTTGTGTTTCCAGAAGCAAGTTGCCATGCAGCTTGCTTGGCTGTACATGTTGTTTGGCTTGGTTTCTAGGCTTTGCTGATGTTACGAGATTACAAGATTAGTACACACATGCAGCATCTCTGTAATAGTTCATTTAGAATTTGAAATCTGAAGCCTTGTAGGAAACAATCACTTACAGGGCTTTTGGAAGCTGGAAATACACCAATTACAGTGACACTGGAGAGAGAAAAAAAAAAAAAAGACAAAATATATATTTTTTCCTGCAAGAGGCCAACCCTGAAAAATGATGGAGAGGACAGGGAAGCTTTATTTGATTGGGTTTGTGTCTGACATGTATCACAGTGTCTCAGTCATTTGTGGCCCAGCAGTTCCCCCCCTTCTCCGTTTTCCATTTGTTCGCCTTCCCTCTTCCCCCTTGTAAAAGTGTAGGAAATACTGAAGGCTGGTTCAGATGTTTCTAGAGGTCAGCTGAGATGATTTGAAGACTCCAGTCCTGCCAACTAGTTTTGTGTGTGGATGGACTCCAGTAATTAAATTTGACCCCAGAATTCTAGGTGGAGAGAACAGCTTGTGAGATTGGGATGGTACTTGCTTGCCTTTGGTCTAACAATGACTGCTGCCATATCAGAAAAAGAGCAGCAAGGCTATAGCACATAGCTGTGTCAAGCTGACGCTGAAAGCACTTGTGTGCTTGCTTTTGAAAGAAGATAGGCATCTTGTTGGTATGTGTTTTAAGTACCTATACCTTTAGTAGAGAGAGCTTTGTTGCCAGCTTGTTATGTATTATTCTCAGTATCCTTCTTTTTCAAATATGTCTATGTACAAAATCACAGGGGTTTATAATGTGTACTTTAACACATCCCTCACATTTCTTACAAGATACAGATAACCTAAAACTACCTGAACATGCTGATTTTTGTTCTTTAAATGAGCTTTTGTCCCCTCAAGACTCTCATAAAATATTATTGCCATGTCTACTTAAAGCTGTATGTAGAGGGTCAAGAAAACACACAATCTTTGAGGGAACTTACTTAGTTTTGTGTACTGCTTTTAATGGAGGTTTGTGGACTTGCCATAAGTTCAGGTTCTATTGCATTTCCGTAGTGCTGATGGCTCCTGCTAGGATTAGTACTTAACATCTTGTATGCTTTGCCGTCTTGACAAGGAATTACAGTCTAATTCAAGACCAGCTATAAAAAAATGGAAACGAGATAACACAGACAAATGGGAAAAGTGGAAAACCAGGGGGATAAAGGGAGTAGCTTATGTCATGACTATACAGAGTGGCTATCTGTTTGTAGGTGGTGGTGAGCTGTTTTCTGATTGGAAATAGAGGAAGACTGAAGTGGCAGCTTCTTAGTCAGTTATGCTGACTATATATATCCTGAAAGAAGACAAGTTTGGTACCTAAAGAGAGCCTATAAACAGGAGGGGAGCTAGCTCTTTGAAAGGGTAGATAATAGCAGGGAAAATGGTTGTAAGTTGAAGGAGGAAAGATTTAGGTTGGATGTCAGGGGGAAGTTCTTTACAGAGAGAGTGGTGAGGTGCTGGCACAGGCTGCCCAGAGAGGTTGTGGATGCCCCGTCCCTGGAGGTGTTCAAGGCCAGACTGGATGGGGCCCAGGGCACCTGGTCTAGTATTAAATGTGGAGGTTGGTGGCCCTGCCTATGGTGGAGGGAATTGGAACTTGATGATCCTTGAGGTCCCTTCCAATCCAAGCCATTCAGTGATTAGTAGGATGGTATATGGGAGTGAAGTTAGGACAGACACAGATGAAGGGATGTTTTTTGGTTGACTATTTCTTTTGTAAGTGCAGAGGGAGCAGGTTAAATGGGCAGAAGTTTCTAGAAGTCTTTTCTCACAAAACTAAGAAAAACCTGTAGTTAACTCAGAGGAAGAAGAGTGTCATCCACATTTGACTTATAGGTATTGCTATCTGTATGGGAACTGCTGAGTCACAGCCTGAACCACTGAGCACCCAGGGAAAGGACCTGGTCAGCCCTGGGAGCACAGGTGAAGGCGATTCAGCTGTGTGACAGGAAGGGGTGGAGCCTGGCTGCACCTCTCTTAGACCTCATTTAAGGGCTGACTGCTTCTGGGGAAGGATCTCTGGTTGGAGATTCCTCCTTGGTGAAGCTTTCCCCTGTGAACTAGAATCTTCTGATACAGGTAAGCAGTCTTTCCTTCCTTTATAGTGCCTTTCTGTTGTGCTTGTCCTTCTATTATCACACCTCTGTTGTAATGCCTTTTCTATTGTGTTGTTCTGTCCAATTGCTACACTGTCTTGACAACATACTGAGATCAGGGGCTGAGATAGATATCAGAAGAGGGGATTACATCTGTTGTAGAAGTAATGAGATCTTCTGTAAGTATTGTCACAAATGTGACTTGGGATCATGATTCTGGAGGAAACAGGATTAAGGGGTAAATTTACAAAGGCTTCACTGAAATTGCACAGTATCAATGACAAAGAGGAAATGAGAAATACTCATAGCAGTCAGGTTATACCTGTGTGATGGGGATGGGTGTTACTGTTGACGTCACAGAGCAATAGTTGAGAGAGATGAATGAATGCTAAGTTTTTAGGTGGGTGCTTCTGCAGCATTTCGAGGTTTAAATCTATCTTTTTTGCTAACCCTGAGAATTTTCCATGTGACATTGTAATGAAATTCATGGAAGCAGGACACACTTGTGAAATACTATCCAGGCAGAGCATTCTTAACAGTCTCGTCATCTGGAAAGCTCTTCTGTATATTTGAGGAAGAGGTTGAGCAAGAGCAGGGAACTTGCATAGGCAGAGTATTTAATATCAAAAGCATTTAGTATCTACTTTGAAGATTTACATATTGATAGTATTTGTGCTTTGGCAGGAAATTCTTTCAATACCCATTCTATTATTCTTCTTCCTGAATTACGTATTGTCTCAAAGCTCAGCGTGTTTCCTCTTGGGGAAATGTAGAAGTACATTGGGACTGATTTCTTCAGCCTCTAATCTCATTGCATACACATGAGGAGTTTTCTTCCAGAAAAACAGCTTCAGACAAGTTGCCTTCTGCCAGTGACCTCTTAAAACCTGCTAGGATTAAGCTTTAGAAGAATGTTAGAGTGGTGGTCCTTAATTTCTGTCTGCAGTGGAAGCAGGCTGTTGGTTTTATTTTACTCTCTATGCTGTTCATGAGGCTGTGCCCTGTACTGATTGAGGTTACTATCTCACTTGGAGGGGACTTGCTTTTGGGAGAGGGGATTGAAGTCCTCTTCACTCCCTTATTGATTTAAAAGGTGCATTCTTTAAGAAAGCCGCTTCATTTTCTGAATTTGTTTAGAAGCAGAGAGCAGCTCTTCTCTGAGTGTTTCAGAAAAAGTCCTGCCTGTCTTTCAGAAAGGAGGGAAGATGACAAAGTTTTATTAAAAAAAAAAAAAAAAACCAGGAAAAAAACCTACCCATACATACTGTTTATGGAAATCATCTTGAAAATGATGGGACAGCTGTTGGAAAAGGCAAAATCCATCTGCCTACATATGCACTTGTTACAAAGAGAATACAGCTGATGATATGAATGGAAAGCTTTCAGTACTGAGCTGCTGTTCCTACTCAAGCCATGTTTGAAACCATAAATTGTTCAAATATGCACTTTAACTCTTTGCTTGATAAGTGAGTGTTTAATAGCCTCACTTCTTATGGACTTTCTTTATTACTGGTAAGTGGAATAGACCTAATAGATTTGTGCTCAGAGTGCTTTTTTGTTTGAAGATACATCAAGGCAAGATGAATTAATCCTGCCACTCTGTAAGAAATCTGAATTGGAAAGGATTACTTATAAGCTGAATTGAGTATATAACTTTTTTTTCTCATAAGAAATGATTTATTGACCAAGATACATGAAATCACTTTTTTTTTTTGGTACTGATATATAATAAAACTTTGTGCCGACAGTTTTTATTTTCCCCCAAAGCTTCATACAGTTGTTATGAAACAAATGAACAAAGGATATGAGAAGGAAGGCACGTGCAGTGGAATAGTGTTTTTTCCAGATAATGCCTCAAGGCATTTTTTTTTTTTAGCAATGCATGTAAATGTGACTTTTGTTTCACAATACTTCTCTTGATTTAATATGGATAACCAGCCTTTTGCCCTGTTTCAACCTTCCTGTCACTGGTGCTTGCTTTCTTTCTTGTCAGTAAGTTGGAGATGTTTTCAGTAACTTTTCTTATGTTGCTGCTGAAGGTTTTATTTTTTTCCACCTCTTTGTATGTCATTTAATTAAATGCGTACCTCCTCTGCTAATGCAGAGCATCGCGAATGAGCTCCAGCGCTTCTTCCTAACGAGGCAAGGATACCATTTGAAGTGGAGGATATTGCTCAGGAGTTTTTTTGTTCTCTTCTGGGCATCCAGGTGTACCCCAGTTGATAGCTGTTTTTTTCAGTCCTTGCTTGTCCCTGTCTCCTTCTGTATTCAATTGTGTAAAGGCTGAGAATTCCTTCTTATCTCTACAAAATGCTGCACTGAGATCTTTTGTTGCTTTGCTTTGACTGGATCACTCACCTCTTTGCCTTCCTTGATGGACTCACTGCTACTCGGTAGATGCAACTTAACCTGCTTTCTTTTGTCTTCAAGACCCCACAACCTATAGTTCCGCATGGAATTGTCCTATAATGCTGTTCTCCATTACTGCCTTCACCTTCTTTTTTCAAACTTGTCAAAGTTTTTGGTTTTTTTTTTTGCTTGACTTCACAAATAAAAAGCTAATCAACACCTTTATAACTACCTCAGTGCAGTAAAAGCCTTGGAAGAGCTTATGCGCTCTTCTGACAGTCTTAGTCATTTTTATATTACTTTTTTTCCTTTGCCCTCATCACCACCTTTGTACTTTGAGAGGAGGGTAAATATTTCCTTATTGGATTGTTGAGTTTGTGCAGGTGATAGCTGCACTTCTGATGTGTGCTGCCACTTCTGGGGAAACTGTCAACTTTTGCCTGTGCAGAGTGGCAAATACTTTTTCTTATCCTCAAGAAACCTTTGTGCCATGCAGCATAAAAATGTGTATATCACTTGTTTATTTGTATTTTTATTATACGTATATTCTCAAAACTATTTGTATTAACCAACTCTACAATATAAGGCTGATACACTCTGCTTTGTGTTCTTTCATCTGTCTGTATACAGGTGTGTGTGCATACATGCTCCAGCCAAGCTCAAAATAATATGATATGAATCAGGGAAAAGGGGAGAAGAGAGGCACAGGAGGCTGCGCGAATGACTCGGTTCTTTTTCCATTAGTTGCCTGGATGGAAAGCAAAGCAGAGCAGTCAGCCCTGCATTCTAGAGTTTCTTTAATACAATTAGTTTCAAGCACTGTATCTGTTTTTATTTACAGCATTATTCCATGGACTATATGCTCATCTGAAACTCTTCCTTGACAATTGAAAAAAAAAAACTGTCAACACAAGCAATGGAGTATCTAGTATGTCTACATGAAGACCAAATGCTACTGTTCATTTAGAGCAAGGATCCTATTAGTGTGATGACAGTTTAATGTGTAGAGGCTAGAATGAACCTTGGAGTTACTCTGCTTTGATTGCTGAAAGCTATAGAGTCTTAAAGTCTCTGAGATTCGTAGTGGTGATTAATACTATAGCTATAAATGCTCATCATCAACACAGTGAAATATTTTCAGAACATATGGAGGGGTTTTTAACAGCTTAACCTAAACAGCATTGAAACAGATGAAAACCTACACAGGATGTATTTGCAACAGTTCTTATTATCTCTTTGAAATTGTACCTGCTGAGAGAGTTCTTAGTCTTTTGTACAAATAGTGATGTCCTTCAAGAGACTGCAGCCAGTAATTACAACTTCTGTGTAATGCAGGGGAGGTAATGAAAGGAAGATGGGTTGCAAAGGTCTGGCCAGTTCTGCTGAGAGGAGTGGGGACACACATAGTATAGCAGGTAGCACAAACGCTACCTCATGAGCGCTCTCAAAACTATCTCAGGCCTTAGGCTCACAGTGCTAGACTTCCTGCTCCCGTGGCCTGGGACTGTGGGCTACAGGGTGACTCCATTGGCCCTCTGAGGCTGGCACGAAGTCTTGCCTGATAAGCCATGCTAAACCTTCTTTAGCGCTTTCTAGAGCTGCTTGGCATGTACAGCAGCATCTTGCCAAATGTTTCTAGGCACAGGCTGGACACGTTTGATATGGATGCAAGTATCTGCAGGCCTTGTTACTCTTGGCCTGGGGCTCTCATGCTGCAGGTGTGTGGTTTTCTGTTCTGTGCTGGCCTTAGAAATATATGGCAGCCATTTAGGAGGTTGTGTAAATACAGGTATCTATGGATTGGTGAAGTACAAAAAAAAAAAAGAAAAAAGCTTTTTTATTTTCTGAGCAATTAAGTAAGTAAACAAATAGGAATTAACACTCTGAATATGAATGTGGTGTTGACTTACTGGGGAAAATGCAGGAAATGTAGTTTCTCTGTCCTGCAGTGTGTTTGTGGTGTTATCATAACATGTATATATCATACATATCATTGTTCATGAAAGCTGGTGAGAAATACTTGTGGGAAGGGTTCATAGTGCTGAGCTTTCTGCAGCTGTGGTGTAGTTAGTTATTTCTGAGCTGGACCACCTTAGACTTACCCTAATGAAGAAGGAGAGGTACTTACATGAGGCAATTTGTATGATTAATTTTAGATATGTATTTAGGAAATGGGTGAATTCTCCCCAGATACCATGCTTATTCTTCTTTATCTCTAGTAGTGTCACTGTAGGATAACTAACTTAGATGTGGGTATCCTGGCTTAGAAGTCTGTATGTGGTCAGATGAATGTAATCTTCTGCTCCTAAAGGAGGATATTCAAAAGGTAGAAAACTTTGAACCACACAAAGTGAGAGATGAAATGTGAACAGGAAAAAGCGGAGCACCTTGGGATAGCCCACAAAAATCTTACTAGTTGCTGGAGAATCAAAAAGCAAAGGAAATAACAAAGATTTTTAAAAAAGGCCGAGAATAGAGATAGAAACTGCTATTAAAAAAATTATCTTTTCCTTCCTCCTACCACCAAAAATCCCTAAATATATAGCTGACAGCATTTATTTCATGAATATAAATTAGCAGGTAATTAAGCATTGTGTAAAAATAGCAAGAAAATGACATGAGTGCAAGGAGGACAACTGGACAGTTAAAGAAAGTAAGACTTTATTAGTAAGAAAAATAACCTTAATCCTGGTGCTCTGTGACCAGGTAGAAATCAGGGAGAAGTGCTGAGAGACAAAAATACTTGATAGATTTGTCAGGTATGTGCTTGAAAAGCCACATGTCAGACAGATTAATGTTGGTGTAAGTTTTTTCATGTAGCAAGCTAGGAGGATGCTTAACCACAGCTCTTAAAATACGATATAAATTAGAATATGCAGATAATTTATATCAGTGAGCTAGAGGAGACTAATAGGAGAAACTCTGTGAAATGCTGCTGTAAAATTGAGTACTCCACAGATTGAAACTAGTTTGTGTCAATGTGTAACTGCGTAGGTAGAGTGTGTAATTGCTTTATAGGTTGCCAGCTTGATGGGTATTTTGGTCAAAACTACATAAATGGGGTTTAGATCGAAGCAGGTAAGTGTAGCAGATGATTGTGAAATTCCAGGAAATGGAACTTACCTACCGTGTTGTCTTTTTGTCATATTTCTTTTGAAATCAGGCAGATTTAGAGATGTCATAAATATTAGCCTCTGTGTTGTAATTCAAGGTATTTGATTTAGCAACCCTACCATCCTGATGGGGGAAAAAAAAATTGAAATAGTAAGAAGTGTAGAAACCATGTATCAGTGGGATTAAAAATTGCTCAACGGATTTAAAACTGTAACTGTCAGTGGAGTATTATCATTGTGTGGAATGCTTCCCAGAGAAGGAGAGAGCTAGACATTGATTATTATTTTTTTAATAGATGTATTTTAATCATCTCTTATGGTATTTTTGTTGATTTTTTTTTTTATTATTTTTGGTTTTGCTTTTCTGCTGTTTAGTTATGTGTTTTTTTTGTTGTTTTTTTTTTTGTGGGGGGGTGGGGAGGGAGGAAGACAGGGAGGTATTGTTTGTTTAGTAGTTGGTTTACCTGGAGGAGACCAGAGGTATTCTTGTTAGGCTGCAGGTGAAATAATATTGGGAAGATATAATGAAAATGGGAAAGGATCGTGTAACAGGTTACATGTATCTCCTAGGAAGCAAGCTGGTAATGTTCGTCTCGAATGCAGCTGAAATATGTGTATATTTATAAATCAGATAGCTAGAATGAGCTTACACTTTATTTCTGTTTTTGAAAAATGCCATGTAGGTGTCTACTAGATAGTGGGTTGACATTCTAACGTTGTTAGAATGTGCTTTTTAAGGTCATGTGAGAGAACTAGATTGTGTTCTGCTTCCAAGATGACTTTAGATCCTGTTATAACGTAGAAGGGGAAAATGACATTGTGTAACCTTGGGTATTATTGTGTACTTTTCTCTAATATGCTTTGAGAATAGCTGGATTGTGATTGTGACTTAGTGTGTAGTTTGTGTTGGAAAGGAGAAAACAAGATTGCTGGTTTAGATTGTAAGGTGGTGTGCAGTGTTAGAGGAATAGAGGGAGATGTGAAAAAGGAATGTTTTGGTCAGCAAAGAAGGTAAAACTGAGGAAAGGAAAACTGAAAACATGTAATAGACAAACACGGGCAAAATGGTGCCAAAAATTTGAAAGTGGGTGCTGTAGATAATGCTTTTGAAATATTCAGGTTTTTTTCATGGGATCTTGAGTTGAGCATTGTTCTGTCAGGCAAAATGACACCGCTGTACCTCTGAAGCATCTGATCAAAAGTGTTTTTGCATGCTTGAGTGACAGGGCAGAAATAGGGTATTGACCAAGGCTCTGGGGAGTGATGGTGGGAACAATGTTTTCAAGAGAATAGCTTTTAACTAGAAGTGTCCTAAAGGAGTGTAACTTAATTTTTTTTGGTAGACTTTAATGTCTTTTGAAAATCAGATCCTTAGGATGTGTGTCCTATAAAGTGTAGTTGTGCTCTTTGATTTCTAAAGAGGATATTCAGGGCATCTTACAGCTTGCATTGGGTGGTATTTTTGAAAGGCATCAAAATTGGTCATATTAAAAATAGCATATTAGAAGTATTATTTGAGAGCTCAAAGTTGTCTGGTCTCACAACTCAAGTAGCTGAGCTGTAGATTACTTCTAATGCATCAGGATGCAACATGGTTATGAGCTGAGGTTAATAGATCAAATTCCTAATTCAAACTGCCTGATTCTTCTTTTAAGTGTTGTTCCAGCTCTTCAAAGTTAGCCAGATTCTCTACAGCAACAAATGTTTCTACTTCTCCGAGTTTACTGAACAAGTAAATAAGTACAGCAAAACCCAAATGCAATTTGGCAAGCCAGAATACCGTTGGAAATGCTTGCCAAAATTCCCTTGGCAAAAGCTCTCCTCTGTTTTCAGTAGATTTGAAATGAAATCGGACAAGATCTCAATTCTCTCTTCATGGAAGCCCAGTGATTGTCTTAAATATTGCTACTACTGGGTGAATTGTGTGTGGAGAATGTAGCTGTAGAAATGCTGGCTGCTGGTTTCTTTGCACCCCATCCTAGCCTTTGAACTGTAAGAACTGGGTTGTAGCTACAAAAGTGGGATCATTCATGTGCTTGTTAAATAAATAGGAAAGAACAGCCACATGTGCTTGTAAACTTTACATTTATGAGACAGTATTCTCTTCACTGCTTAGAAGCCTGTTGTGAAAAAGTCTGGCCTTGGTAAAGATCTGAATGTAGTCACAGGAGCTTCTGGATTAACAGCCAGGAGATGAATCATCTTCTCTTGAAAACAAATCCCAGGAGATGAAAGAACCAAAGAATAATGCAAAGTCTGTATTAATAACAGCCAATGTATATTTTTTCTTCAAATTTGCTACTGTTCAGTTTCAGCAGTTTGCTTGTAGTACAGTGCAAATGGATTGGGGCACTGATTAAATTTCCCAGGTATTTGTTGTGTTATGAAACGTAAGACAACTGGAAAATGGCATTTTATGTGTTGTTCAAACAACAAACAGGTGAAGGGAGGTGGTAACAGATGATGGCAAAAAATAGTTAGGGATGGGAGGGAAGATAAGTGAATTGCAATGCAAAGAGTGTATTAAAAAAAACAAACACCTACTTTAGATCCTATTTATTCTTCTATTTATTAATTTTGTATCCTTGACTTGGCACAAAGTAGAATATGCAGGCTGCAGCAAGGCATTGGTGTGGCCAGTAATGATGTGCAAGATGGGTACTCTTCAAAAGCATTCTATGTACAAGATTCAAATGCAAAAAATTAGGTGGCATCTCCCTCTGGAGGTCTTTGAAAGCATCTCTGTCTGTGCAGGAAAATTGGTACTTATTTTAGAAATATGGCATTGTTAAGCACCTAAACCTTGGAATTGTCCTGGATACTGTAGTGACTTCGTCATCACCCTGCATGTTCAGTAAAAGCAGTATATATGGCAAAGCCAGCCTGGTCACTGGCTGAATAGGGGATCTACCCCAGTCTGTAAGAATAGCACCATGCTAAAGAAAAATCGATTAAGGAGATAGACATAGGCAAGCTGTGTTAGAAGCTTTTGGCCAACAGGTTGTAGTCTAATCATTTGGCTTAGTGAATAATGAGTCTAGTCAAGAAAGTACATGTGGCTGCTTCTTCAGATGACTGGATCCTAAAGAAGTATCTGCAAAGGCCAAAACTGATTGAAATTTATTAGATGTTTAAAGAAACGCCTCACTAGTGAAAGACTGCTGTATAAGTAATAACTTGTCAGTTGACAAAAGAATGACGGATGCATTCCGCTCATATTCCACTGAGTGATGCAAAAATTGAATGGAATAAGTTTTTTCCTGTTGCACGAAATTTCTCCTGTTTGTCATCTGATCTATGTGGATGTGTTTCTCAAGATCAAGGCAGGACGTGGGAGCTCTGTAAAGTTGCAGACACTGTTTGTCCTCTGCCGCCTGACAACCTAAAGACAGGAAGCTGAAGGGTTTCAGTTTCGAGGTGGATCAAGTGGAGCATATTGGAAACCTGTAAACAAGAAGACTGATCTTCTTTCCCCTTAAATCTGCACCCATAGTGACTGTTCATGCTGAAGAATTTCTGTGGAAAAAGGGAACTTGTAAAGAAGCCTTGTTCTTCTGTATCATAAAGATGTATCATATGAACGTATCTTGTGCTGGCTTGGGAAGTTGGATGTTTCATTCATGGAAGGAACCAATTGCAGATACCAGCTTAGTTAAAAGATGTATTTATTCCTTTTTGCTATTGGTACGTAGAGTTGAAAATGTTTACAGATCCTTTACAATAACTTCTACTGAAAATTACGTGCGGATTTTCTGGTCTGAGGATTTCTTCTCCTCAACTGGAAATGGTGCAAGTTTTCCACGTCTTGGTTAATTAGAAAGGAATTGGTAGCTGTAGGAAAGGAGAACATAAATATCTCTGTACAGAATCTGAATAATTAAGATTTGGAATGGAGCACACTTTATCCCTTGACATCTTTCAGTTGTTTCTTGTGAGGGTGATGCAACCTCAGAAAAAATATATATTTTGTCAGTATTGCCAGTTTAAAATTATTTTGGCCCCAATGTACCAAGCACAACTGTGTTGGGGATGGGGGAGAAGAAGAGACAATTGTTTCTCTTTAGGATAGACACAAAAAGCTGTACTGTAATTGTTAAAAAGTATGGAAAGCATCTTTCTAGCAATAGTGTCAGCTGGGCCCAGATCTAATCCTATGTGCTACTTTTTTGTGTGGTCCTATGTGTTATTTTATATTGCCAGCTGTGTGAGATTGCTTGCATGGTGGGTCTCAAGCTCACGTATTCCTGTGTGGGTACTCACCTTCACTTCAGAAGAGCTATTGTCTCTCTCCTCTCAACTTCTGTATTTAAGTAAGTGTATCCATTCATTTCAGTTAAAATAGTTTTAAAGTGCTGATAGAAGTGCTTTATGTCCCTCTGACCTGGCTGTCTGATGTCTTGGACATAGGTACCTGTACTACATCATATATTGTCAGTGCTTTTCTGGTGGAAGGAAGCTTCCTACAGCAGTGGCAGGCTATGCTTGCTAAGTGTATTGAGTTAGAAGGCAGTTATACCCAGAGATGTTTTCTTCACCATGAAAGCTGTAGAAAAAGCAATTGCTCAACTGCATCTGCAGATGCCTGTTTCTGATGTTGGTAGACTGTCTTTACTCTCAGGGACAAATAAAACTTGTATAGTTCAACTTCTAATGCATGGATAGAGTGTTTTTTGCTTTAAAAATGAGTAATTTCAACTTTCTAAAGATGTTGCATGGTGGCAGCAAATTCATTCAGTTATGTGAAATATGTGAGTGGAAACATGCTAAAAACTGCTTTGTGAACTAAATTAGGATTGCGATATACATACATTAAGAAATAGTTTGCACTGACTTCCAATTGCTTACTGTAAAGAATGTCTGAAGGTATAAATAGTGTGGATTTCATTGTAAGCACTAAATCAGCTCTCTGACTTGGTTACAGTTTGCCAACATTTCGCTTTTTGTTGCTATCATTTTTACTTTGGAACCATTATTCTGCTCTTAGGAAAGAACTGTCAGCTGGTGGAAGTTCCTCTGAGCTGATCAAAAGAGTAACTGACCTTCCACTAATGCAGTAATTTTTCTAGGTTAGTATACCTAGTTATGTTGGTTTTAGAACTATGATCTATTTCAACTCTTGTTTCCAGTCACTTTAAAATTAATAAAATGTAACTATTTTGGAAAACAAGTTATGTCCTTTCAAATTCAGTCTGAGAAATCACATTGTTGCAGTAAATGTTGCTGAACTTGCACACTCTACTTTCTAAAGAATCTGAAAATGTGTGATGTAAAACTGAATGTCATCTAATTTCGTGTTTCAAACTCCTCATTTCAAAACCGAGGATTGTATTGTTTTTAGAAATGAAAATCTGAACTTAACTTTTAACCTCGTGCAGTTCCCATTAAAGCATCTGTTGACATGACTGTTGTATTGGTGGGAGGTATTGTGTTGCTGGGCTCTCAAGCAATTTTCTGGCACTGGAACGGGCAACACTGGGACAGACTTTATATTTTGAAGAGGGCATATATGTTACGATGCTTCTTAAATGTGGGTTTTGATCTCTGTGGAATGGCTAGCGGTGATGACAGAACTGCTTCTGAAGGTCCTCTGCAGTGGCTTCAGTACAGCATGGGCTGTGAGTGGACAAGTGTTGGCAGCTGCAAATTCAAAGAAAGAGTATTTCTAGCCAGAAATGTATAATAGTATAGGCTAGGAAATGAACACCATTGCTTGTTTGTCTCATTACAAGGCAAATACAGGCTCTCTGGTTATTTTGTGTAACTTCCAAGCTAGCAGCCTGCATGGCGTTGCTGTCATTCCTCTCTTTGGTTTTGTTTTTAGTGCACAGACTAAAATTGGGATGTTGCTGAACCCTGTCTGACAAGCCAGTTGTTCAGATAAGACCCATAGATTTGCAGCGCTGGTCAAAAATATCTCCAAAAAGGAAGTGCCCGAGCTGCTTACATCCCTTTCTTCTCCCTTAATACTTGGCAGGCTTTCACTTAGCTTGGTCAGGAAATGAATATGGTGCGGTAGTTGGAGAGGTCACTTCCATCGAGCAATCTGAAATACTAGCTGCCTGCTCTCATCTTGGTCCAGGAAGGCCATAGGCAGGACTGTAGGCAGTCACTGGAGTTCTAGGTTTAATTTTTTTTCCTTTGGTACTTTTGAGATTTTCTGGTGCTTGGAAAGGCAAGTTACGCTTCTTTCCACTGGGTGGTTGGATCTAGAAGGGATTTCTCGCAAGTTACTTTTTTCTGAGAAGTAGCATGCTAATTTTGCAAGGAAAAGCTGGGCTCTGGAGGTGAGTGGCAACAGTCCAGGTTGATGAAGTGAATCACAACTCAGAGTAGGGAAACGGGATGCAATTTGGCAGCCTCTGGGGGGGGGAAGGAGGCATGGATTTTAGTTTTTTTTTTTAATCATTATTTTTAAAATTTTGTTTCTACTACTGGATTGTATATTTGTGAAGATTCCTATGCCAGAGCCTGCCTTTGTCTGTCCTTACCTTCTGCTGCTGACCCTTGAGTTTCTGCCTTCCTGCTGCTTGGATGCAGGGTGGGTATCCTCATCTCTCTGGCACTGCTTTGCCTCCTCCTTCCTGTCAGCTGTGGCTGTCGTTAGTCCTCAGCTGGGCTGTGGAATTGGAAGAAAGGCAGAAACAAGAATGCCCGTGGTGCCCTTCTCTGCCTCCTTTCTTCATACTGTAACTTGACTGTATGATGTTAAAAGTTGGATTTGTGGGCTAGTGGCACGCTGAGAGCAGCTTCCTGGTTCTTTCCTGAGTTAGTAACTAAGAGACTGAAAGCACTTCAATTACCAAGTGGAATGGGTTTTTCAAAAGTTATAATTCACTTGAACTTCGTGAAGCTTGAAGTTTATATTTATATGTCCTACTCTTGGATTATAGCAGTCTGCATTTATTTGTTTAAGTATGGGGTAGAGCATGTACTATTTTTGGTGATTGCTGTATTGTTCCACTTCCTTAAAATAAATGAAATGAAAAGAGAATAATATCTAGCAGTATGTCAAGCGGGGAAAGGTCAATGACAATCATACTCAATTAGCAAGATATGTATGTGAAGAATTACAAAGGACATAAAATCTTTCTAAATACTTCAGCTACTGCTGCCTCTGGATTGCCCAACCTTTGTGGAAATATCACTTCAGTGTTTTTTAATAATAATAAAAAACAAAACCAAAAACCCCCAGCAACGAAGCATTCCTTTATTTTATATGATCATTGTGTAAGTTGGGCAGTGAGAGGAGGAGATTGAAATAGAAAGCTGTTGCTAAATTGGTACCTTTCAGTTCCTTTGTTCAGCATAAGATTTACTTTAACCACAGTAAAATAGATGTGGTTTTTAAAGAAGCCGCTGTCTGAAATAACTAGAAATGTACTAGCATTTGACTAATGCATAATTTACTACTATTTCATTGGAATTTTTTTTTGGTCAAACTTTTTTGCTGCACGGTATCAGAAACTGTCCTATCTGTGGCAGTGCTGTTTCTGTAAACACCACCCCAGGGCTGGCTGCAGGACTGTGTTTGTTCAGAGTTAGTTGGGAGACTCCCTTCCAGCAGAGGAAATGGGCTGTTCTGTATGAGCTCTTGCTGGAGATTGTTCACATCCACAGAAGCCGTATCCTCTGCAGGAAAAGAGGACTTGGACTCTTGCCACAATCTGTCCGTGATGTTAATGAGTGGGAGAAGCCATGTGTTCATTGCTGCTGCGGCAGTTATCTGCTAATTCAGGGAAGGAGTGAGAAAACAAAATGGGGTTGGGATGAAATTTAAATGTGATGCTTAATCCTATACTAATTGCACATGGAATGATGAATGTTGTGTTGAAGGCCACGGGGTGAGGGAAGCTGTTGAATGTACCTGAAATCCATACATCAGAAAGAAACAGATCAAATGGGATCTGGATCCAAGCCTTATCACAAATATATTGTTTGCCAAACAGAAATCTCAGTTGAGTTTCTGTAAAACTGAAGCCCTGCTTGTTTTCATCTCACAGCAACTGTTGTTTAATAAAGATGAGTAACTTGATCTCCTTTGGTTGCTGACATACCATAGTGATGAGCCTCACTGAAATACTAATAAAGAAGTTTGAAATATACTCCCCATTTAGGAGATCACAGAGTGAGTCCAGGTGAGTTTTGCTGCAGTCTTTCTGCAAGGGTAGTGAGTTTAAATCCTTTTCTCCATGTTAAAGATTGCAGCTTCAAGTGTGCTTAGTTTTCTTTGGCCTCCCTGCTCAGGCAGCCCAAGCCTAAGATGTGTTCTGTTTTTAGTGACTAGTTAAAGGATTGCATAAGTGGTCAGTTTGGTGTTAAATGTGACTGCAGCACATAGTCTGAATTTGGGATGTCCAGTGATTGCTGTGAGCTGCCTACTGCAGGTCTGGGTTGCCGCAGCAGAGATGGAACAGTGTTGAGGCATAGGCTTAGCTCACTGCCCTGATCCTCTTGTAGAGGGCTCTTAGTTGTAGGTTGCCTTTCTTTTGCATGCAATTGAGGAAAAGCACAAATGCGGGTTTAGAGAAACTGTAATATGGTAGAGGCTGACACTATGTGATAACTGGAGGTAGAGAAGACTAATAAAGTGGTGGAAAGGTGAGTGTAGGCCTTGATCAGCCCAGACCGTGGCAATAGCTGCTGTTTGATTGAACTAAGAGGGTAGAACATAAGAGCATATACAAGGTTGACTTCTCAGGCTGTTTTTCTCTGGCAGGAGCTCTCAGAATGTGTTAGCCACAGCAACACATTGTTTTGTCTTTCCTTAATTTAGTGAATATTGTGGAAAAGTGAAATTTGGAAGGGACTCTGGATGAAAAAGATGGGAGGAGCAGTTGAGAAGGCTGCCATTTAGTTTTCATGCATATGGCATTTGCTAGACTGGATGGCTGGCTGTATCTGTAGAGCTACAAGTATTGATGATGTGTTTAAGTCGGTAGGCCTATTTTTCTTGAGCAGCAATGAAGAGATTTTTTCTGTAAGAAGTTCCTGTGTACAGAAGGATGTGGGTATGGAGTAGAGGCAGTTTTCACGTTCAGCGACAGTGGCAATTGTTTTTAATGGCAAAGTATGTTACCCAGAGCCTGGGTAAAGAATGTCCACAGTAAAAAAAAAAAAAAAGTCAATGGAAGGCCTTCTGATAGGGGAAAAAATAAAAATAAAAAAAAAAGCTGTCTGTCGTCACAAGGGATGACTGAACTCAAAATGCATGGGTTGGAACAGTGCAGATATCAGATAGCAAGAACCCTGTTAACTAACCTGAAGGTTTATGATGGGAAGAGTGGAACTATATGCAACTACTGTGGGTAGAGGTAAAATGCAAATCTGGGAAGTGGTTGAAGAGGTGAGGAGACCAAAGTATTTAAAGTGGGGGGGAAAATAGCTAACGTGTGAAAACTCTGCTAATGACAGCTGCATACTTTCCCATAAAACTCGCTTGTGAATCCTTCAAAAAGGGATGTAATAAAAAATTAAAAAAATGTTTTTATGTGGTTACCATAACTGTTAGTAATAGGAAATGTTTGTTTTTTTTCCAGCTCTTGCACTTATTAGCATCATTTGTGGGGTCATTTTCTTGCCCAGCTGGTGTTTTTCAAGCCTTGTGCTAAACCTTGTTCCTGGGTTTTATGAATCTACTCGTCCGCATAAAAATGACAAAATTTCACATTGGCAATATCCCTTTCTCAAAAGCATCTTTATCTAGAACTTTTTCAGTAGAGGAAAAAAATGCATCCATCATACTCCATCTGCTCTGTCATGCAAATAGTGCCTTGTCACTACTGAAAGGCCAGCCTGTCTCAAAGCCTCACAGATTGAATGCCATTTGCTGCAGTTTATTCAATAGCAGAGCTGGCTGCCTTGTGGGTGGAGGGAAATGTTAGAGGCTAGCTGAGCATAGTTTGGGTAGTCTAGAGAAAGACACCTTTGCTCAAAGGGGAACTTCTACTTTAAAGATAAAATCTAATAGTGCAACTTAATTTCTTAAAAGCTGTATAAATAGCCTGTAAATTCCTTTCTATCCAAATTTTGCTGCCGCACAAGCTGAAAATCCTTTTTACTATCATAAAACTTTGATTTGTGGAGATGTGAGACCTTGGAGGGATGAGGGCCAGCTATTCTGTTTCCTGGCACAGTGTGCAGGCTGGCTGTTGGGTCATATGCTCTTTGTGCTGGCAATGCTCTCAATGTTTGTGTAACTGGAACAGCTCTTGTCATCTGGGCATTTCAAACACAGAATGGGCAAGCATACCAATGATTTTGGGGGTGTTCTTTGCACGTTTTTATTTAATGGAGGATGTGGGAGGATGACTTAGAGAAGAACAAGTGTTTACATGTAGAGAATTTGAGGGAGAGAGGTTAACACAGAAACTATGAGCCTGGAGGGTCTTTGTTACTGTTAGAGCCAAGACTAGTAAATTGAATATTCTAGTTTAGAGAGTGTACATAAATTACCTCTTGTTTTAACCTGAAAAAGGCTTGCAGTTTTATGGAACAAAATAGGAATTGTGCAAAGGTTTGCTGATGAAACTCAAAAGCAAGGTGAAACTTGCTTGTAGGTTTTATATTTAATTAAGTATTTAGTCAGGTTTGCAACAGAACTTGCTTCCCTTCTTAAGTTTGTGATCAGGCTCCTCTGAGAGAAACCGCTGTGACTGCAGAGCTCATCTTAATCAGGGCGAGGTTCCAAAGCTTAGTTTTAGGCATGAGAATAGAGGCGTTCTTTCTTCAAACCTAGTTTTGGTACCATGTCAAATGATTTGGGAACTTTCTTTGAAACGGCTTCACTTACACTTACATTTGCCACTCCACTTCTAGACAAGCCCTTCACCTTCCCAAGGAATTATGAGATAAATCTTTTAGGATGCTATCTGCCTCTGAATTTTATTCCTCCTTTCCTTATTGATGTCTAAATTGCACAGCATCTATATGAAGAAAACTGTTTCCGAAAAGCCTTGCTGTATCTGTGTTTCTGCAGCTCTTACAGCTTCGTTCAGTTTATGATGTCATACAAAGGAAAGGAGGAAGGTAAACTTAAAACTTGAATTTGAAACCTCAGAGCCACGTTAAAACTAGTCTGTAAGACATGACATATTTTTGATATAGATATTGATATTTAGACATATTTTTGACTAAACAGTCATCCTGACCATCAGTCTAAAGTGTTCATAGTCTGTTGGCTTCTTTTTTCTGACATATTTTTCTTTTGGAAGTCTTTTACAGTGGACTGCCTCTTACATGGATTGAGTTGATTGCATTGGGTAAGAAAGATAAAGATATCTTTGTAAAGTGGTGCAACAAGACAGTATTAAAAATATGAACCCTGTTTCTTATATATATCCTGAGAAATAAATTGAACACGAACTTGCTCTAATATAAAATTCCAGCTTATTTCTTACAAAATACTAAGAAATCAAAGATCTCACCAACATCCAACAGTTCTGTGTTGCGAAAAAATGGCCTTGTTTAGATTTCTTTATCATTTGACAATTTTCTTCTCTTGGTTCCTGGGAGTTCTGCTGTTCTCTTAGTAAACGTTCTTCCTTTAGAGTAAAATTTACTAATTTTAGTGTGACAGAAGGCTCAGTCTATAACTAGCAAAGCTGCTAATTCTTACTTAGACTGGATAATTTTATATTTGTTTGGGATGGCTGAGTTTTCTTTTTTAATTGTTTTCAGTCTTTGCAATAATGATTTGGAGCACGTCCCGCCCTTTGTGCAGGGAGCATGTGAAACTTTCCTAGTTGGCATCTATAGCAAAGTGTGTAATCGTGTTTGGACATAGTGCAGCTAAAAATGTTTCTCTGACATGACTATCTTGCTGAAATCAGCAATAAATTTAAACTTTGGTACTTATTTGCATGAAGAAATGAGGTAAACTGTGCTACTGGAAGTTTCTGACTAAAGCTGTCTCAACCAGATGCATTTAGGAGCACTTCCTTTATAATTCTTGTCAAAAACTTATACAGCAGGAGAAGGCAGAGGGAGCTTCTGCTGTAGCTCAAGGACGCTCCTGATAATGCTTGTTTCACAGAACAGCTTTATTTAGCTTAGCAACCTTGTTGCTAAATATTCACCAACCCGTAGCAGCAGCATCTCAGAAGACAAGCTATTTGGGAACAGGCTGAATTGGAAAGGTGGGGGGCGGAGATGCGTGCTGTGGCCGTGGTGTGAGGAGAGTGAGGGAGGAGGGGATGGAACCTTAATTAGAGGGAGCTGAATATAGGGCTGCTGCTTGATGTCCTGCAACTGTCATTACAGCTTTCTATATCAGTTTTTGTCTGTCTTGAGAACATGCAGGTAGGCCTACATGGCAAGCCCCGGGGGCTGTTTCTCTGTGTTGAAGTGAGGTTTGCTATTTTGTTGAACTTCCTGGGCAAAAGCACGGACCCTAAGAGCTGGGGTTTTGAGTAAATATCCGTATTAAACTGGTGTTCAGCAATTCTCTAGGTTGTACTGACATCTGCTGGCGGTTTGTATCTTAAAGTTGTATTTGAAACTTTTATTCAGAGATGGGGCAATTACTTTTTTACAGTCTTTTTTTATTTCAGTGAGTTGAAATACTGAGCTCTTCAGGTTTTTAGGTGTCTAAGTGCACAGTTCCTAAATGTAAGGGAGAATGCTTTGAACAGGGAAGAAAAAAGAACTTGTTGAGGTGATTTTGAAGCTATTGAATAAAAATGCCAAGTGTTTGTTTATAAAGAAAGCAACAAAATCAAGTTACCAGAACTGAAAGGAGAGAGGATTTTTAAATACCTTGAAGGTTTCCCTTGGGACTGCTGCTTTGTATGCACTCCATGTTCAGGATGGGAATACAGCACAATAATTTTTGCTCTTCAAATGCGCTTCTTTGTATGATGCTATCATACAAATCAATGCATTGCAAGGCATTGCAATGAAAGTTGGTTTTCTTTGGTGCTATCTGAATATCTAGACACAGATGAGGAACTATGCGATGAACTCTTACTTTAGAAGCATTATTTAGATTTCATTAGTAGTGATTAAAATAACATAGATACCTGAAATGATTTGAAAGTGAGAAGCAATCAATAAGGGAACTGCAGAAATACTGAGCCTGCACTTACTGTAAGCATTTAATTGCTGTCATGTTCTCCTACTGCTTATTTTGAATATAAGCCCTTCGGAGTAGCATTGTGATGCGTTGAGTGTAAATGCAGTGCTTGTTAAAAGCTTTCCTTCACTTGTTTGAAGTTAAGCATATCTGGTGGGCACTGTATCTGAAATGCATAGGCAAAACTGGCTAAAGTCCTAAGTCACTTGTATCATTCTTTGTAATGCAGAAGTTCAAGGAGGACATGTAGTTAAACCTCAGAAGGCGTTGTAGGATTCCATAATAGCATAAGACAATAATACATTCCTTAGTTTTTATTCTGATGTTTCTTGTTCTGAATTTCATGGTTATTTTTCTTTCATCTATTTGAGTATTTCATTGCCACTGTATCATCTGCCTTGATAAATTTACATTGTGTACTGACAGCGTGTTCCCAGCTATTGAGTTGGCTGTCACAAATTTTCTTAGATATGAGGCTAACAGCTACATAGGCATGTTTTGAAAGCAAAATTCTTCATTGCTGTAGGGGGGCGGAGAAAAGCAGAAGCAGTTTTTATCCACTGTGAATTCTTTAGCAAATGTGAAACGCGGACAACAAGGATTGTGTATGTTTGGGTGGCTTTAGGGATGCAGTAGATGACTGGGAGGGATTTCTGTTACACTTCCTTAAATTTTCAGTTCATTGAAGTTTGAAAAATGTTTTGTTTTGATTGTAACACAGGTTAATATTTTCAAAGTTGCCTGATTTTTAAGCTCCAGATTTTGAATTGTACAGGAAAAAGAAAACACTAAGTAGACGTTCATTGCTTGAGTAATATATAAATAAGAATTGCATCATAGCCCTTTAAAGGATCTGTTAACAATAGAAATATCAGATGCCTGTCTGCAAAGGATGGGAGCATTGTAGTAATTTCAGACAGAAACCAAAACAGTATTTTTTTCACCCTCTTACCAAAGGTTGGAGTCCCTCTTGTATATCATACTTAAACTGGAAAATCTTGAGTGAGAAATGTATGGGCAGGCCCCACTCAGCACTTAAAATGTTGAGCGGACTTTTTAGGGACAGCAGCGTCTTCTGAGTGTAGAACTTGTGTAGGTTATTTAGCTGCAGACCAGAGAACACATTTATTTATCATGGACAGCTTGAGAAGGGGACCTTCTAATTCTTGAAATTCCCCA
Organism: Perdix hodgsoniae; assembly: GCA_035772895.1. NCBI lineage: Eukaryota > Metazoa > Chordata > Aves > Galliformes > Phasianidae > Perdix > Perdix hodgsoniae. The sequence continues at coordinate 30,063,076 of JAPSGF010000004.1, forward strand.
AATTCCTTGGTCAAAAAGCTTCAGCCTTCTTTGCCCTTGCAGTTCCCATAACTTTGTAGCAGACCAAAGTTGATCTGTACCTTCAGATTTATTTCAACTTTTCAGGTTCCTGTGCATCTGCGGGCCTCCCTGTGAATTAAAAAGTAGGGCATGCAATTATGTTGTCCTTCTCTTCTTTTATCCTGCTGCTGTAGTTCTTTCTCTTGACCAAAACCTGTGGGGGGTGAAGGTCTATGACTGCATGAACTGGGCTCGTAGCTGCCTGACTTGACTTCCTAAAGTGTTGCAAGTTGGTGCAGCTAGCGGTAGAGGTGAAATTGTAACTGTGCATGAACAGTACCTGCAGCCCAACTGAACAAAAAAGACCAAAGTTAAGCTTCCTTAAGACATGTCCAATATATTGGGCTATAAAAGAAAGAACTTAATGAGAACAGTGCTGGTGTTGGGGCAACCTTCTATGGGTTAAGCACCGATATAGCTTCTCTGCCTTTTCAATAGTAAATTTTCTTAACGCAGGTTGCTGTGATTCTGGGAGGTGATTCAGGTCCTCAATTCCTTGTGCAAAAACACCTGTGCATGAATTTTTTTAAGACGAAACTATTAATAATCTCATCTCAAAGTGCTACCAAAACATTTCTCAGTTGAATTTTTACTCCTGAGGATTATGGCTGTTGTACACGAGCGAACCTTTTGGCTACGTCTATGTGTCTGATTAGATTATCTTGGTATTTTATTGTTTTTTTTCCTCCATTTTCTATCCTTTGGAGGTAATATATCTGAGGAAACTGTGAATACTTGGTAAGTTTTGGAGAGAAGCCTATCATTTCAAACATAACTAGACTGCTGTGACAATCATCTGTTGCTGTATATTAGAGTCCTAAGTTTATCAAGCCTACTCTTCAAATGTATCCTTTTTCTCACAGTATCTAAAGATGCCTCAGAACCATAATTCCTCTGATAATTTAAAAATGTGACAGATACTGTACATGTTCCTCACAGCTAGCACTGTAGGATTTGCTCTTAAATAGCATTAAAAGCTTTGGGAAAATTACGTGATGGCTTTTACTTGTGGAATACAAATGAAGTCTTTTCTACCTGAACATTTATTTTTAATTAGTGTGTATTTAAGTGCACTCATTAAAATGGTGAATTCTCTCTTCTGCAGAGACAACTTCAGGAGATTCGGGAGCACACTGGAGTGAACCAGGAGGAAGCCTTGAACTACAGTTGTGTCAATAAGAGTGGCTGTCCCTGGGAGGTGCTGAAGCTCAGCTTTATCATGAATTTATCTTTCGCCTCTCAACATGTGCACAAAGGACTTAATTTTGTTTGGGATTCATATGGTATGAAAGAGTCATGGCTGTATGGGTTTCTTCCTCCTTTCACTTTTAAGTCTGTATGTTTCCTGCAGTCAGTAATGAAATCTGTACAAGGTCTGCTGACATTTGGTCTGCTTTCAAGAGCTCTGAGTGACAGGTACTGTAAACATCCTACACTCTCAGCTGTGGAAACTAAGAAAGCTGGGAGAAGGCTGTTTACTCTCCCTGCCTTGGAAATCATCTGGAGGGCGAGGATGGAACGTTGTGAGCTCTGTGTTCATTGTATTTCTGACAGCCTGTATTTCTTATTTTATGTTTGGTGTCACTAAACAAATAATAGCATTATATCATGCCATCAGGTTCTTGCATTCAGACTGAGGCTTGAACTCATAATAATAATTTTTAAAAGGGCCTCCTTTACAATATACTTACCTGCAGTCCTGGCTTGATGGAAACGTAAATGGTAGCAGTAACACACAACAAGGCCTTCATCCTTAAATACTGGGTAAAACAGACCTATTTTACTGTTTGTTCACAAGTTAGTGTGCATGTTTTCAGGTTCACACATCAATGGTGTATTTTGTTAAAGTCCTCCTTTAATGTTTGGATCTTGTGTTCTCTCAATTTGTTTTCCTACCTAGAGGGACTAGAAACAGATGTCTGAAGGCAAAAAAAGAGTTCTAGGGGTCTTCAAGTTTCTGTTCCTATTTGAAGAAATTGAGATATCAACCCCAATTAGCTCTGTTTATAAATAAACTGAATTAAAGATACGAAAGTATTTAGCTTGGGTTTTATACTGGCTCTTCTGTGCCACTTGCCATCCAGACTGAATTATTATTGGTACTTTTCTTGGCAATCTTTCTTCTTTCTCTTGTTTCTTTCTTTTTGTTTCTTTCCCATTTGTTAAGTAGGGCTTCTTATTTTGAATGTAGAATTTTTTTCTTGCATTTTAAATCTAAAATCCTACTGCCGTGGTCTGTATCTTCATAAAATGTACTTTTACAGCTATTCTTAAGAAGTGATGTTGGCAGAACTTTTTTTTTTAACATTTGTACTTTTTTTTTTAACATTTATTGGAGGGGGACATCTTTTGTGCTTTTGAAGAAATTTCTCATAAGACAGCTAATTCAAAGATAACCTTTTGTGCTCTATTGTCATATTTAAATATCTGCTGCTTTAGATTTTTAGCAAAGGTGTTTAAACAAAAAGTTCTGATATGAGATATCCTAAAGATTTTAAATAATTTGAGAAGCAATGGAAGTGGAAAGAGAACAGCAGAACGGTGGATCTTGTAAAGTTTTTAAATAGTACTTCTACAAAGTGGTCAAAAGGAATTCAAGCAGGCAGATCTCTAAAGGAAAAAAAAAAGAAAGGAGGAAAAAAAAGTCCATGTTTTGAAGCAGTAACTATTCAGAAAAAGGAAATGGAGGGGAAAAAAAGTCCTGGGGTTCAGTAAAGTACTATAGGCAGGATTTAAGATGATGAGATGATGTCTGACTGTACATAAACAGCAGTTCTTCAGGTTTATAAGATTTTGACTCTTGATATGTGTAGTGATACTTGAAGTGAGGTTAGTCTTATCAAAAGATGGTTTTGTGGAGAAATGAGCTGTTCAGACTAGTGAAACGATAGAGGGTAGCATTTCCTAACAGACATGGTTCCCTTGACAGAGAGAGATCTCCAAGAGTAATGGAGCACAGAACTGTATCCTCCATCATATGGTAATTCTGATTGTAGGCTCTGCTGTTGAGATCAGACAGTTTCTTGAAGGGAGACATCAGCTTTAATGTATTTTACTGTTTTTTTTATTTTTAATTTAGATTTGCTTTAGGTGAGGAACCGTTATCTTCTAGCAAATAAACTATATTTAGCATTATCTATTTGTTGTCTGATGGTGAAATTCCATCTTTGATATTTATCTATGCAAGTTGGGGCTGTTGAAGCTTTTCTCATACATTTTTTCCTTGGCCATTCTTTCCTGTGGCTTCACTTTTGCCGGTATTAATGTTTGTTTAAATAGTGAGCTTAGTTCAGTGGCTTGACTCAGCTGAAAATTAAACAAGCAAACCAACTTTTATCTGGACCAGATGAGAGTAATAGCTTTCTGCGCTGCCATGATGCTGTTGCCAAAATGCTAATACCTTCAAACATATCCACCTTTCTAAAGGGCCAGAATAGATTTTGCTGTAAATAAGACCATCAAATCCTAATGCAAAAAGCAGGTGAAAATGAAGGATTTTGCATGTTTTTGTATTTGGCAGTAGATTGTTCTATTGATGCTGTTTGAAAGCAATTGCCAGCATAGTGCTGAAATAAATTCAGATTAAATTATCATGATTAAAACTTTTGAATTCTTGACAGCTATTTATGCTTCTGTGTCTTTGAAAGATTTGTTTATAAAGTGTAATAAACAAATTGTGGTGGTAATGAGGAGCTACCAGTAATTTTGCTGCCTCCAGATCTTTAATTGTAAAGGTATCCTTGGGTATATTTGCATCAGACAAAGCATTGTGTAAATTGCAGTATTTCTGGATCATGTTTTGTTGTTTTTTTTTTTTCCACAGGTATCACTTGCCAAGCCAAAGGCAAGCTAAATATTCTTTTCTAGCACGAAACTCAAATTTCAAGGAGTTTAAGATTCTTTCCAATCAACTAAATATAGAACTTTCCTATTGTGAAAGAACATATACGGCTTATTTCAAAACTCTATTGCCAGTAATGAGTTTTGGATTGGGTCCTTAGAGAGGTAATCTGAAGAGCTACCGCAGCAAATTGTCTGTGGGAAATCATTCCCATGATTCAGAAATCATTGCAGGCATGGGCCTTTGCTGTTTTTTTTTCTTAATGAGTGCTCTGCCAAGATGCAAAAGTGACTTGCTCCGTGTGATTCTTGGCACTGCTCAGGACGATATCATTCTTGCATACTAAGCTCAACGTGTTCCTTAAGTTGGTTGATTGACTTTTAAATGGAGAAGAAGAGATCTTACTTATTGCCCTATTTCCTTACTGCTAAACATTAGAGTGTAGAGGGTGAAAACTGCGGTACCCAAATTTAACACACATGAAGCATATATTTTTCTTCTAGGCTACCTTTTTGATTATGTACCCTAATATTTAATTGTCTACTATCCAGTTTTGATAGTGTAGGGAGTGACTGTGGGAAGAAAGTGCTTGGGAGTCCTTGGGCACAGCTGTCTCTTCTTTGAAGATTGCAGCCTGACCTTGAGTTTTACAAGTGAAATATTAGAGAAACATTGCATTAGGAGTTTCAAAGAGCTGCCAGTGGGGAAAAAAGAGAGGTGAAGGAGAAAGAGAGGAAGAGATGTGGGTTAGTTGTCATACAAAGGTGGGGGGGGGGGAGGAGTAATATCATGCTCATTTTCAGTGCAAACGATTTCTTGATAATACAGCGAAAGAGCAGCAATTGTCCTTGATGCTTATACAAAAGTTGAGGATTTCTTTTATGCAGTAAATTTGACTGTCAAGGATTCTAATTCAGTGTGTGAGAATTGAAAGGTCCGTGACAAGCTATTGTACTTTGAAGACCTCTATTCTAAAATCAAAGAAAGAAAATTGCATTGAATGGAAGAGTGGAAGAATAAGGCATTATGTGAGCTTCAGTTATAACTGCCCCTGAAATTAGTGGATTCTGGACTTGAATATTCTGTGCTGTGATGGAGGTAAATATGTAGAAGCAACTCTCCGTGTACAAAAGGTAAACAGGTGTAACATCTATAATATATTTATGATGAGTTAAAGCGTTCCTATTAAAGCTTAAGACAGATCAACTTAGTTAACTTTAAAACAGATCAAACACCTTGGCTTCAGTTAATGCTTTCTTCAAACTTAGGGTTCCTCTTCTGCACACCTTTCTGGATGTTTTTTTTTCTTAAAAGCACTTTACTTAACAGAATGCTGAGGCTTCTTTTATTCTTGTATGGAACTTTGCTTCTTGTTAGCTTTGGGCTGTATCCAAGACCCACTCAACTACGCTTAGACTTCTGTTCCCTTATTTTGCTTTGGTTTTGTGGATGTTAGTGTGAATTAAATGGAAATAAGCTTTTATAGCAATCACTTGTTGTAACAAGCACTGTTAAACTAATCACTGCAGTCTATGGTTATGAAGTGTCTCAGAAGAGAAGCTTAGGGCTCGCTTATTTTAAATAGTGTGTTATGATGGCTAATTGCATCTTATCTAATTCTCCAAGAGGGAGAGTAGAGTGGGGCTGTGTTGCCTTAGCCTTACTTTTACAACACTTAACTCCCCTCCACAGGACAAAATAGTTCTGTTCCTGCTGCAGTTAATAGGAAGTTCTTGTTGCTGCCTCCATCCTGTTCTTGAGGTGATGAAATGATACGGTAGAGTGAGGGACTGCGATCCTGGCTTTGGAGAGAACCTTTGCACTTCATTTTCTCTTTTGTGAAAGAAAATGGTGCTTTCTCACAAGGTGGGTATGGTAAACAAAGAAACAAATCTTTTTGTGCTGAAACGTCTTGCCTAAATCTGTGTCGTTGTGTCCTAGTTTGTCTTATGTTCCAGCCTTTCACTATGGTCTAGAGAGAATGCAGTGCTTGATTATATTACTGGGGAAAAAGCAAAGGACCTGACACAGGGTTATCGTATGTGTTGCTAAAGGCTCTTTCTTGTGCTGTTGGCATGTTGACCTCCAACCAGGTCTGTGTTGGCATGCAGCCTTTCTTCTAGTGATGGTTCTGAGAGTGTACATACAGGGCAGCCTGAGTTTGTCATACCTAGGTCACTGGGGCTGTGCCCCATCAACTGCAGCACAGATGTCAGCTCCAAGCTAGCCTCACCCCACTTTCTGACACCCTAGGCATGCTCTTAGACTGAGGTAGGGTTAAGGCCACACTGCTGCATTATTAAGGTCAGCAGGACTAAACTCAGTGCCATTACCAGCTGAGGACTTCTGGGCTTTGTGTCATTTGAGGCCTTCCTCAAGTTGTTTTTCAGTATCCTAAAGCACCACTGCAAAAATGTTGCTAAAACAACTCTGCCCCAGTGGGGCAGCGGTGCTGATGTAGACAAATGAAATAACTTAAGGATCTGCAAAATCCCTGTTCTTTGGATGCCTCAGTGTAAGTATAAACTCCATGAATAGTTGAGCTTTGTGCAACTTGTCCAGCTTGCAGATATTTTTGGTGAGGATGTTGAGAGGCCATAATCTCATGCTTAGTTGATGCAATACAGGTGAAATGCACACAGTGATAGACTTTCCTTCTCCTTAGTGCTTTCCTCACTCACTGCTTTGACATTAATGGAGCTTCTAATTAAGATCTCGCAGCTTCAATTCATGCAATTGATGAAATGCTCCAATATACTCTGTGTGCAGATTGTATAGAAGGGCAGATCAAATCTAAATGGGAACAGAAGGTTTTATCACCTTGGGGTAATTACATGTAGCATGCAGCCATTGAAATTAGATGTGACAAAAGCAGTTGTCTCTGTTGTCACTCAGAGCAGCTGTGGGTCACAGAGCACAGGTCTATGAAGGCAGGGGTGACCAGGCCTGTCTGCTCCTTGACAGTCTGAACTGTGTGCTCATGGTTGTGCTCACCGTGTTTGTGTCCAGAATCCTGTCAAGCTGACTTCTAGGGACCCTGGCCCTTCTGATTCCTGTTACAGTGTCCCTGGCCCCAGAAAAGGGCTTTCCTGAGGGTTGCTCAGCTCTTGCTTTGCTGTTTAAACATCAGTCTTATTTTGCGATGGTTCTTGCTGAAGGTGGCACACTATCTGAAAGTCTTAGCAAGTATCCAAACCAAGGCTACTTGGTGGGAGCTGAACCCTATTGCTGATGCAAATCTCTTTTCTGCTCTTTGCAGCGGCAAGCTTTATTCTGACAATATGTTCTTACCTGTGGTTTACCCAATGTTTGTCTTTCCTGCAGAGCTTTGTTCCTGTTAGTCTAAATGCTCCTCGGTGAGGCTTTGTTGTTCTCCTGCTCAGGGCTGTTAGAGCTATGGGAACTGACTGCAGCTTGGCCCTGCATTGTGGTAGGAGTGGGAGCACAGCTTAACTCTGAGGACAAAAGAAAATGAATGGAAAATATATAGCAAGGTTTTTCTGTGAGCTGTTGAGTCTTCCAAGTTGGGGAGGAAAAGGATTAAAAATGAGGAATATTAAAGACATATCAAAGCTGATGTTCGAACTATCCTTCAGGAAACTCCAGCTGCAAACTGAATGGTAAGTTTTCCACTGAAGTCCATAAAGAATTTTTAAAGACAAATCTGAATGGAGAACAGCAAGGATTTACATCTTTGTGTACTGGAATAGAGTAATTACTGGCAGCTGGAAAAGAAACTTCAGATTCTTGACATTAAAGAAAAAAAAAAATAGTTGGTCCAGCTCAGAGACTGGAGCTGAGTAGATTTAAAGCCTTTAAGGGGCAAATCTAATGGTTTGGTTACATACAATAGAACACATTTGGTGGAAATGCTGACAAGGGAAATGAAGTGTATTAGTTAGGGTCTGAAAATTTATATACCTGCATTTGGATTCTTTGAGTACATTTTCAGGCTGGAACAATGTCTGAAAATATCTGAAATGCATTGTTTGCACTTCAGGTTGCAGTCTGTCATTTAACTTTTGAGTCACAGATTTTTGCTCTTTGTAAACCTCAGAGTGCATATCCTGGTAGGCTTGGTGTTAGGGCTGGACTTGTGTTTCTTCAAGTGCTCCCCTCCCGCTGCATTCCTTCCTGATCTTCTAAGGACCTCCACAAGTCTGGATCCACTTCAGATTATCCTGGAAGAAAGGTGAGTATATGTTGCCATCACCAGCAGAGTGAGGTCATCTGTCGTAGCTTTCTAGGGTGATTCTTAATGTCTGAATTTGGACCAAGACACCAAAAGATACGTGCGGGGGAAGAAAGCTTCATTTTATTTCAGACAGGAACATTGACTTTTTTGTTAATTGTTTTCTAGGACTTAATCTATATATGACCACATTTTGGGAAACGTGCTCAAATAGAACAGGAGTTTTCCAAAAAATCATTTAAAAAACAATAAAATCCAAAATCAAATTTACAACCAGTTTTAATAGTAACATACAGACTTCAGGCATGGACAAGTACTTGACATTTTACTGAAAATCAAGTCCTTTTTGTGGAAATATTCTCTACTTGAATGAGCTGTTGAGAACTGCAGTTGGATCCAGACTTGGATTTGCACTTGGACAGTGCAGGTGAGTCTGCAGCACAGGTTCAGGAACTTAGGAGGAATGTGGGAGGCTGAGGTCTCTTGTACCTGTTTCCACAAGGAAAGCAGTTCTTGAGATCTTGATATCTTTAAACAAACAAGGAAAAAAAAAAAACTATATGTGCTGCCCATCCTATCTAACTTCCCATATCCTTTTCTGACAGACTTCACTCCATTGCTTGTTCAAAGACAAGACAATAGTGTTATGCTTGGAAGACCTTGATGTACAGAGTTCTTGAAAGTGTATTTTCCAAACTAAGTCATCCTAGTCTCTTGTTTCTGAAATAAAAGCATCCAGTTATGCTTGGGATGCTATTTTTTTTTTTTTGTAGTGTGTGCAGAGGGATGTGGTGAAGAGGAATAAGAGATGATCATACACAGAAAAGAAAGTGCCGAGGAGAGTAGAAAGTAGAGGACAACTTTTTCAGAAAGCTGAAAGAACCAACTTAATCCCAGCTGATGCTGGCAGTCCTATGGAGATCAACATTCAACAGCCAGGGCTGCCCTGACCTGTGGTTGTGTACTGACACTGCTCTGCAGCTTCTGCTCTGAGGAGCCTGTCTGATCCCACTGGGTAGAGTTGAGTACCAGCTCAGCTGATGTTCCATTCCTTGGGGGTTTTGTAGCTGTGGTGGCTGAAACCTGCCAACAGCTGAGCGCTACACAGCTATGCACTTTCTTGTGTTCAGATTAACAACAACAAAAAAAAAAGTAAGACCAAAAAGAAAGAGAAAAGGAAAATAGTAATGATAATATCATAAAATAAGCGATGCATAGTGCAATTGTTGACTGACCTGAGCAGTGTCTGGCTCCCTTGGCCACCTCCTCTCTCCACAGTGTCACAGAGTATGAAATTTCCCTTTGGCCTGTTTAGGTCAGGTCTCCTGCCTCTGTCCCCTCCCACCTCCTTGTGTCCCCCAGCCCTGCAGCCTCCCTTGCTGGCAGGACAGTATGAGAGCCCGAGATGTCATTGGCTCCATACAGCAACAACTAAAGCATTGGTGTGTTATCAACATTGTATTTATCCTAAAACCAAAATGTATTGTATCAGACATTTTGGATAAAAAAGTCAACCAGCTGAAACCAAGACAGTAGCAGTGATACTAAATGATACAAAAGAATAGGGTGAAGGATGTGGGTGTCCAGACAGCCAGTTCTAGAAACAGGCCCATGGAAGGACTTACCAGAAGGACTTACCAGAAGCAATCTGAGAATGGCTTGAGTAGAGAGAAAGCTTGGGAAACAAAGAAAACACTCTCCAACAGGAGAAGCAGGAGGAGCTTGTGGAGGTGATGTGCAGCTCCCTCAGTGAGGAGCCCCTACAGTGCCTGTGCAAAAAGATTTTGCTGCTATCGCTGTTCTGGTTCAGCAAAAGTTTGCTTTTCTACTTTGTCACTCTGTCCAGAGAAAGCGATCTAAGATCCTTACCCAGAGAATTAAAAGACATCAAGTGTTTTCCTCAGTTTCCTGCAGGGCCCGTCAGAGGGAGTACTTGTGGTCTGGCACCCCATGCCACCTCTTCTGCCTGCCCTGTGGCCACGTATCAATGCAGGGTCTGTCCTTTGGTTCCAGTGCAGTACACCGTACTGCAGATAAAACTGAAAATAATAGGAGATAATGATATAGTAGTAACAGCTAAATCTTTTTGCAATTCCAAGCACGGATACAAGTTGGGTGGAGAATAACTTGAGAGCAGCCCTGAGGAGGATTTGGGAGTGTCAGTTGAAAGCTTCAGCGTGAGCAGGCAATGTGCACTTGCAGGCCAGAAGACCAACCATATCCTGGGTTGCGTCAAGAGAAGTGCAACAGCGGGTCAAGGGAGGGGATTCTGCCCTTCTACTCTGCTCTTGTGAGACCCCATCTGGAGCACTGCATCCAGTTCTGGGGCCCCCAGCACAAGAAGGCCATGAAGCTGTTGGAGCAGGTTCAGAGGAGGGCCATGAAGGTGACCAGAGGGCTGGAGCACCTCTCCTACAAGGGCAGGGTGAAAGATGGGGGCATTCTTCAGCCTGGAGAAGAGGAAGCTCTGGGGAAATGTTATAGCAGTTTTCTGGAACCTGAAGGGAGCCTACAGGAAAGCTGGGGAGGGATTTTATAAGGGCATGTAGGTACAGGACAAGGAAAAATGGTTTTAAACTGGAAGAGGGTAGATTTAGACTAGATACCAGTAAGAAATTCTTCTGCAAGGATGGTGAGATGCTGGAACAAGTTGCCCTGTTTTCTAATTCAGGACCATGATGCTGGAAAAGCAGAAGTGATTTTTCTGCTTTAGATCAATGTGAATGCTGTATTCTGCTTAATCTCCCTGTTCATTTAGGATTCAGGCTGTAGTTAAGGCAGTCTGGAATGTTTTTGCAGCTAGCTAGTCCATGAAGTACAGCACATTTGGCCTATTTTTTGGAGGTTTCTTTTTGAGGCAGAGATGTTTTCAACAGTTGCATAATGGACAGGACTTCTTTTGTAAAATCCTTCTCGTGTGCCAGCACGAGTCTGGTTACTGCAATCTCACTGCTAATCAGCCTGTAGGTCTCAGAAACTTTCCTTTTTTTTATTTTATTTTTTGCCTGTTATGTTCCCTGTTTCTTGGAGGTGGGGAGAGGTGAGGCCTTCAAACCTGGCAGTAGCACGAAGCTGCTATTTGCATTTTTTTTTTTTTTTTTTTTTAGAGCTCTCTGGCCCCAAGCAGTACAGCTGACAGAGGCCTGCTATGTTTGCATCTTGCATTTTGCTGGTACTTTTCAAGTTATTTTTGTCACCCTCCAAATACCCTCTTTGCTCTACTGTATTCTAGAGGGCATGTTAGAAAAGCAGCACCAAAGGACAAAATCACATCAGACCACCTTAGATGGCTTTCTGTGGAAAGCATTGGGACCCTGTGTCCCTTTGGTACAGGAAAGGGAAAATTTTTTATTTGAACAAGGCTGCAGATAATTTTAAATGCTAGAGCTTTGGGAGAGTCTATTTCACATTTTGATTTTGATTAAATTTAGAATTGTTCATTTTTCTGTCAAAATGTGTAGGTTTAGGCAATGAATTTGATATGCTGAGGAGATGTGGTTTGCTTCACTTTCTGTAATTCTTACACTGAAGGGTCAGGAGAAGGCAAGACTTGGTAGCTGGCAGTACAGGGAAGTCCTGGCTTGTCTGGCACTGCAGTATTCCACCCATCTGCCCAGGATTTCTGTCTGTGTTCTGCTCAGATAAGCAATGTGACTGTGTTGATTTCTGTCTGCATCAGAGAGGATTGCACTGGGCAGGTATTTTGTGTTGTGCAGTTCTGCAGTTTATTTTTTTTTCAGTTGCTCTTTCAGAACCTTCGAGCTCTTGCTCAGGACCAACAACCACTTTGTGCTGCTTAGTACTGTGCTTGGAGCCTTCACACCCAAGCGGAGTCACTCTAAGGAACAAGATTGCTATATGGGCAGACTTCTTCCTTCTGTGAGTAACAGGGTGGCTAGAGAGGCAGATTAACCTTGCGTTATACTAAAGCAACTGTAGGAGCAACAAAATGAGTGCTCACGATTTAGGAAAATCTGGAATGTCAAACCCACTGTATTGACCTAGGCACAGTTTGTCAGTCATTGCTATAGGGTATTCAAACTAAGCAGTGAGGTTTCTGGTGTGATGGCTGTTGGAAAAGACTTCACAAAGCGCGTCAGTTCCTCCAGGATCCAAAAGCACTTTGCCTTTCCACGGGGAGCTGTAGGCATTTGGATCCTTGCAGAGAAGTTCCTGAGGCCCAAAACCAGCAAAACACTTTTAAGCATGTCCTTAAGCACTTTGTTGATGAAGGGGAGACATGAACTCTTAATTATCTGTGCTGAATAATGATCTGAGAAGCTACTTGAGTATCTTTTTGAACACTTATACTCTAGCTCTGCCCCAAAAGGCTGAGCCCAAGAAGCCGGTGCTTTACCCTCTGGCTGCATTTGTGTTCTGTGAATGCACTCACTAATCTTCAAGTAAATGGGGCTGATATCTGGCTCTCCGTAGGAATTTTGCCTGTCCTGAGTGCTTATCAACTTAGAAGAATAGACATTATGCCTTATTCAGCTCTAACTGGAGCACTGTCCACCTTACTCAAATACTGTCTAGTGGGGGATTATTAAATCATCTGAAGGAAAAGTGAAGAATAAAGCTAGAGGGGGAACTGGCTTTCCCTTTCACATGCTCACATCTGTAGCATAAGCATTGGTGGATGCCTCAGCCCTACGACGCAGCTGGCACTTCGGAACCCTTCATGGGAGGCAAAGAAAGAAAGAGAAGAAACACCCCCGTTCCCTCACCAAAGCAGCAAGTGATTGCAGCTGTTCTGGAGAAGGGTTGTGTCAGCACAATGCAATAGCCCTGCTCAGAAAGTTGGTGTCAGCAGCCATAAAAGCTGGCCTGTCAGCATTTCTGTTGTATTTCATACACAAGATGCATGTTACTGAACAATTACACCAAAGGCAGAGAATATTCCTTGGTAGCACAACTTGGAAGTAGCATCTTCCTGTGGGAACAATTCAGACTGTGTGCTGCAGAAACCTGTGTGGTTTGGATGTGAGGGCTCGCTGCTGGGCCTCACTGCAAGCTGTGTGGGGTGCCAAGGCCACAGTGCCACAGCCTGGCCAGGAACCTCAGCCCATGTAATTAGTGAGGTCCTGGTAATTCTGATGAGCTTCTGATCATGCCAGAAATACACATTCAGTGTGAAAGAAGCTGAGTGATGCTTAGGTTTTTGGCCTCCACGGTCTCCAGAGGGTATATCTAACTCTAGCTTTGTCCACCGGTCTCAGTGTGTCGTGGTGTAGCCACTTTAAAGAAAAGAACAGAAAGCTGGGATGGAGTTTGAATATCAGTTGATTTTCTGCTTTAATATAACTTCATTGCTGCATCGAAGTCAACATTTAACTGCTTTGTCTGTCTTTGAAAAACAAGGAGCTTTTTTCTCCATGTCTGAAGGTTGCAGCTCAGAACAAATATTTCATTAAGTAGTATAGCTAGAGAAACACAGCTGGGCTTTAATTTTATTATTATTTTTATTATTTTAACTGAATGAGACCTCCTTTTCTCTCCTGTGAGTAGGCAATGACCTGCCACACAGTCCTCATCCATGGTAACTAGGAAGCAGAAATTCATTAAGAAAAAAGCAAAAATAGTAGTAATAATTAAAAACAACAACAAAAACAAATAAACAAAACAAGCAAAAAGTCATGCTCAGAGTAGTTAAGGAAGCAGGAGAAGAGGAGCATAAAATCCCCAGGCGCTTGCTGTTGATTTGATCTCTATCTGTGTACAGGAACTTAACTAATTAATTGCATGTGGCTCCAACTCTGTTTTCTGAATCTCTTCAGACCTCTGGATGCTGTGACTGCAGTGATCCCGGTCGGCAGAGAAACTGCTATGATGCTGAGATGTGCCTTACTACGCGTTGGTTGGTACCAGCCTGCTGCCTGCCTCCCAGCACAGAGCTGCATAGCACAGCAAGCTGCACAAGGCTTGTCTCCCTCCTCAGTAACCCTCACTGGTGCTCCTGTGGTTTGGGTGCTTGTGTGAGGTGGTGAGAGGAGTATGAGGAGTGCTGCATTCTGCTGGGTTACTGGTCCTGGGCAGAAACTCCAGCCCTAGTGGAGCGCAAAGCCTCAACGTTATTTTTTAATATACGTACATCTAGGAAACAAAGAACCACCGCTGCCAATGGTAACAACTGAGTGCTGTTCTGCAGCAGTCATCTGACCACAGCCAAAGCCACATTTAAAGCAAGGCAGTGTCTCTGTAAGAGCTAACATTCTAGCATTGATTTAACAAAGCAATGCCAGAGGGATCAAGTTAGAAGAAATGTTTCTATGGCAGTCGGTTTCTTTTCTCTTTTCCTTTCTCCCCCCCCCCCCCCCCCTTCCTTTCCTCCTTTCTTTTCCCTATATCTTCAATTCATACTTAAACCCTCCCAACCTTTCTGAGAGTCAGGAGAATGGTTCTGAAAGTCAGGAGCCTCTCAGAAAAGGTCAGAGGACCCAACTGCACAGTTCTGGTTTTCCCATGGGCCTTCCAGTAGTATGACACTCAGTCAAAGCAAACATGAATTCTATCCGTCAGAAGCAAACTTTAAAGCTCGGTGATGTGTCTATAGCTTAAGGTATTTGTACTTTTTTATGTATATAGGTTTTATTTCCCTTCATGTGCCTGATCATTATTCTGTATGCTTCAATGAGAATTGCACTGGGCTTCTCACTGCCTTTTACAGGACAGTATTGATCTCTTTCCATTTTGGAGGGAGCTGAATGGATGGCTTTGTCTAACTAGAGGAGCTTATCCTCTGTGTTTCTGTTTCATTTCAGGATATCTTTCAGTATGACTGATGTGTAAATGCTAATTGTGGGTGGGGTAGATGGTAGGGGACTGCAGTGTTGCATTTTATGTATAGGCAATATATTGCTATTCTTAAGGATAATAACCAATGTGATTTTTGTCGTATTGCTCTTCTGAGAGAGTAACTCCATTATTAATTTTTACTTGTACATGCAGGCAGAATCCTGTTCATGTCACAAAATGCAAATAAATGCTCTGAGGGCTAACTGCAGGAGTTTCTGTATAAGCTACAGCTGAACTCCATAGGACACCATCCCATACCCCACCCAGGAACTGAGTGGGTCATCATACACAGTGTTTGTTCTCAACCCTACCTTTCTAAAAGCACCTCAGCACCTCTGACTTGCAGGATGTCTTCTCCCATGTAGGCTCGTGGTGTCTCAAGCTGCCCAGTTAGTGTCCTGGGTACCATGGGGTTTTCATGACCTTCCTCAACTGTCTGCATGTCCTCCCTTAAGTTATATGGAAGCTAAGCTGTCTTCTCTATTGGTGTCCTTGACATGGGCTAAAATGGAGGACAGAACCTCCTGAGAGTTTCTAATTGTGTGGTCTTCTGACAGCTCAAATGATTTTGGTGACTCATAAGGAGGCACTAAGGCCACCTTTTTTTCTGACTGTGAAAATCAGATGGCAAAACCCAATAATTTAGGCCTGAAAGAACTGAAAGACCTCTCTTTAGTTGCCTGGGAGGGAGGAAAGGAAGAGGATCAATGTATTCACTACAAAAGCATCACAAAGTTTCCTTTCTGTCCTGTCATCCCTAGTGTCTTCAAAAACACTTCTTCCTGAGACAGAGCTTGAACTGGTTCTGTTTCAACTTCAGCCCTTTACACTATTACAACTAATCCACAGTGGAAATATTTCTTTTCCTTTCATTACTTTTTGTGCAAATATTTATACAGTTATCTTGCTTGTTTCCTTTAATTCGTATCCCTTTAGACCAAATAAATTTAGTTCTTGTCATCTTACTTTCAAGGTTGTATTTTTAAGTAATAAAGCAACATTAAGTGTAGCTGGAAACAAGACAACGTAACACACCTGAGATTTCACAAAAAATCAGGCTTTTGGAGATAATAGTGTCTATTTTACTAAGATCAACAATACACTGTTATGAATTAGTTCCTTGTCAGGAGTTTTTGAGCATTTGAAATAACTGCTTTTTAAAAATAGTTTACGTATGTGTGGTGTAAAAGCCTATTTTTGAGATCGTATGTAAATTCTTCAACTTGTTTTAACAATAATTACAGTGAGAACTTGGATATTTAATTTCTAAACACTGAATTAATTTTTCTTTTTTCTTGTTTAAGCACCGTGCAATAGCTTGGAAACTCTTGTGGCTTCTGACAAGGGACTTCTCAGTGCCTGATGGAACGTGTTGCGTGCTCCCTCACATCCTGCTCTGGCAACAGTAACGCCATTCATCCTCCAGCAAGTGGGGCTGGGAGGAAGTGCAGGTTTATCACTCTTTCCTGGGGGGATTGGAAGGTTCAGGAAATCATGGGATTTAGAGATTCTTGACTTCTGAGCCATTTGCTTGAACTGCTCTTAACTGAGAAATTCAATATGCCACATACATTTTCAAAGATTCTTGCTTACAGTTTGTGTACCTGTAGTGTAGTAGGCTTTTTAGCTGGCTTACCTGGAAAAATAGTGTAGAAGTTAAAGAGGATGGAATAACAAGAATTTGACAGAAATTGGCTCCTGTACAATTATAGTATGTCAATTGCTATCTGATGTATGCACTGTATTGCAAAGTCATTGCTGGGTAGTGTATACAGGCCTTCTGTTAGCTTCTCTTTGGAGATACTCCTGAAATGAAAAGCGGATGCAATGAACACTGGAGGTTTATCACCAATTCCTCTGTGAAGATCTTGACTGTCACTGGTTAAAACTTGTAAGTGAACTTCAGGCAGCGTTATTGAGATGATTACACTGACACTGCCTAATATTTCCAATGGTTTGACCAGTCATTTGAGCTTTGCAAACTCATGCTCTTGGCTCTAAGCACTGGATATTTTAAAGCAGGCTCATAAGGAGTGATAAGAAGTTACCTTTTCCAGGTGACACTGGACACTTTTTGCCTATATAGCTAGTTTAAATTTACTAAGCAAGTAAGCAATAAAATAAGGTCCACAGAGGTACATAAAACCAGAGTTGCTTGGATTTACTGCCAAGAGATGCATGATGAGTATGATTAAGAGGCACTTTATGCTGACTTTCTAATAACTCTCTGCTAAAATACGTACTTCAGACAGTTCTGTCAGCTTTATTGTTACTTTCTAATTTTGGTCTAAAGATTTTTATCAGATGTGATTTTTCCCTTTAGGGATTATAGGATGCATAAATTTTTGACGATGAGAGAGTTCCTGTGATTCATTCCAGGGCTCCAGTGTTTAAGATGAAGCTCCTCACCAGTGTCTGTAGGAAGTGTTGTTTTTTTACTCACTCTCAATTCTTTTCTTGAATCTTTAGATCTTCAGGTTTTTTTTAGTATTATTTATCATGTAGAAAAAAAATCCTTTATGTTTGAGATCAGGGGTCTGTATCCTAGTGTGAATAAAGAAAGTGTTATTCTTTTCATTATTGGAAAGAAGTGGAGCTGAATTTAGTATAATTTTGCCTGTATTACAACTGAGTTCAGACTGTGATTGTGCTGAAAGAATGTAGAAACTGAGGAACTGAGGTCATCTTTGGAAACCTACTGCCTCAAAACTAAATATATTATGTTATCTTCATTTTCATGATGAAAATAATTTCAGTCATATTTTTTAAATAAATATTAAAACTCTATCCATCTAGCCCTGAGTCAAATGTGTTTTGGACTTGACTCACTTGCCCAGCATGAGTGTTACTGCTCTCATCCTGTCTGGATTCTTGCTTTGGTCCAAAAGGGCACCAGTGACTCATAACTCCAGTGTCACACCAGCCAGACCTGCATAGATATAACTAAATCAAACCACACCTCTAGTGCCTAGGAGGACCTTGAAGAAAAAATAAAGTAGAAAACTAAACTTTGCCATTTCTTGGAAACAGCAGGGTGAAAACTCATCAAATTTTTTGTTTTCTTGTAAAATATTTTGACTTTCCACTAACAGCATACAGAGGCAACATAAATCTATGGGCTCAGTTCAGGTACATAAGCACAGGTGTCCAGTTATTTACTACTAATCCTGCCTGACCTCCTCTATCCTATTTGCTAACCTTGTAAAAACATTCTGGTTGCATAAATGCCTGTCCTTTGTCAAGATGAATCTATCTACAGGCTCTTTTATCTGTGTCCTAGCTTTGGGGGAAGGTTGCCCACTCAGGCATCAGACAGAAGCAGCTTGGTGTCCAGTGATAGTGAAGATGTCCTCATGCAGTTGTCCTGATGCCCAGATACAACTCTGAAAGGATGAGAGTCTCACAAAAAATGTTGTGCCAGGACATCTGAGATATTTCAGAGAATCTCAGTGGCATTAGAAGCTACTTCACCTTGAAGCTGGAGTCAGAGAGGAGGACTCTGCTCAACCTTGAGTCACTCAATAGCATTTTCTCTCCTCTTGTCCTTTTGAAGAACAGGTTGGTAGGGACAAGCTGGTAGCAGTCCATTCCACCTTCGGAAAACTGTATCTGGTAAGGGATGGGACTCATTTCACCTAATTGTGGAGAAGCTACAGTCTTAGCCAGTTTACAGTGGGAGTCTAGATTCCTAGCTTGGAAATATAAGCACTTTGAAATGGGTTTTGCAATGAGGAGCTGCCTAGGATGAGTGAAGTGATGCTACCTGCTTCTTGTGATTGAAGAAGAAACCTAGGTGACTAATCCGCATTGCAGCCTTATAGAGTATATCTACACTGGGTGTCAAGGAAACCATAACGAGCCTGCAATAGAGCACAGCCAGCTATGGCTTTAGTACACTACCACTGAAAATGGGAATGCAGCTTTGCTGCTGTATTCATGTCCAAAGCCATTCCTTGGGATAGCTGTGGCTAGGCTGTTGGCTGTAGGGCATACAGCACTTGGAAAACAGCGCAGCAGGTAAACTCCACTGCAACACTTACCATATGGATCACAAAACTATCCCATCTTGTTTCAAAAATGCATGTTAATTAGCTCAGTGGCTATGTAAAAAAAGTTTATGAAGTTCAATGTGGATTTGCTTATTTACCCTTTTTCTCAGGTGTTTTGTTTTTTTTTGTTTGCTTTGTTTTGTTTTGGTGGGATTACCAAGTTCCATGTTCCTGCTGCACTTTAGGATTATTTATGATCATTAGCCCTAAAGTTAACGTGACTTTTTCTGTTAGGGTTGTGCTAAGCCTGCAAAAGACATACTTCCTTCTCAGGGAACTATTCATGTCTCTTTAGAAATCCTCAGGTCAAATTGAAGATGCTCGTTTTCTCTTTGTGGCAATAGAAGTTCCCCAGTTGGGAATGTCCCGGGGCATTGGCCCTGAGCTGTTGAACTAAAAACACAGCACTGCATCCTCTGAGTACGTGATGAACTTCATAGTTGTGTGATGGTCTACAAGCTGACTCATTTTTCTATTCCCTTTGTCTTCACCTCATCCTATGATAGCAATCTATATATATGTGTAGACATATACACACACACATACATACTGTAATTGGGAAAGTGGGTGGGCTATGCTCCTAGTTGTATTTTAGAAAGCTAAAATTAGGCTTTTGGTGTTAAAACTGTATACAGTGCCCTGAGCTGTGGTTCAGCTTTGCTTTCTCACTGTTTCCTCAGTAACCATAGCTACTGCACCTTAATTACTGGAAGCTTATTTCTCTGAGATTCCTTCTTTTACAATTACTGGTGTAATTTCTTACAAATTCCAGCAGAAAGCCCCCACAATGAACACCTCATCTCTTCCTCTGGCCTCGATACCTTTCCTGGCCTAACTGCTCCACCTGTAAATAAAACCTGCCCCCAGTTTGCTTTGTGATCGGTTTCCCACCAAACAAAATTGGTCAGTCACCAATTTACCTGTACTCCTTTTGGCTGATGAGAGCACCTGATGCCACCTGTGTCTAATCTAAAGAAAATAACCAATGCTCCTGGCTCCTGCTGAGTATGGTGATGCTTGGCAGTAAAGCTTAAAAGATTGATTATCCTGAATCATTTTCACCAGCTACCAGAGCTGCTAGTATTTTTTAAAAATATATACTTGCAGTGCCTTTCTTCATAAAAAGTATGCAAGGATTTCAGGTCTTTGGCTAGCAGGGGAGCAGAAATCATCACAGACACTGTGATGCTGATGATTTGTATTCTTGTAGCCCCTATTCCATGGTCCTGAACAGCTACAAAATAAAAGGCATTCCCTTGCCCCAGATGATAGATAATCTTGGCATAGAAGAAGGAAAATAGCAGATGGATATAGATGCATGGGGGAATACAGTCGGTCTGGGTCAGGATGATGCCTGTCTAACTGCAGTTGAATTTTTGAGGCTTTATGACTAGATCATTTCAAAGGAGAGGTACGACATAAAGATGACTGTTATTGTGCTATCATAAAAGAAAAGGAGGAACATTTTGTAATATTTCTGATAAGTAAGGAAAACTCATTCCTTTTCTGTGTGATACCTGTTTACACTGTGGACTTCCACATGAATAAATCACTGCTGTAGTTGTCACAATCCAAACCAATGCACTGCCATAAAAACAAAAGCTAGACCACAACACTTTATTATTATTATTATTAATTTTGATATAGAACATGGCTGTCAAAAATGTTCTTGCTAGGTGAGCAGAATCCAGTTTAAGATTGATGCCTTAGTGCAGATGACTATAGCTCTTCCTACTGCTGCATACTCCCATTTCAGGGAGCGTAGAGGGCCTCGACTAAACAGCCATCAGCTGTCTGTTCTGCAGTGAGTCCAATCGTTCTTAGGCTCCCTGAGCTGCATTGGTTGGGTTATCACTGAATATAACAGGGCTTGTTAGTTAGATTTCCCACTAAGAGCTTGGAGGCACAGCCTAAATTTCCATCCTTTTGCTGTCTTTTAGGCGCTCTGCTCAAATGTATCTGCTTAATCAGAAGTCTCCAGCTGAGCCAATAGATTATGCTTTTTAGATGTAGATTTACTGTAAGACTAGTATCATATCTTGCTATGCTGAACATCTCTGATTCCTCTGAATACCTCAGACGTCACCAGACATCAGAATTTGGGTGACTAATTCAATTGTCCTTGCCCTTTAATGCTTAAGAAGCCT
This sequence comes from Perdix hodgsoniae, assembly GCA_035772895.1. Taxonomy (NCBI): domain Eukaryota; kingdom Metazoa; phylum Chordata; class Aves; order Galliformes; family Phasianidae; genus Perdix; species Perdix hodgsoniae. Next base: position 30,084,160 of record JAPSGF010000004.1, read on the forward strand.
GCTCAGATCCTGCCAACATGATGTACATCTTCATGTTGGTAATCTCAGAAGCTGGTACATGAGCAGTGGCTAAAGGATAACTTGGCAGCTATCTTTTTCCTAGTGTTTGAGGAATGCTCAGCCTAGATCTATGCAGAGGTAGCATCCCACTAGGGACAAAGAATTTGATGTGGGAGTGAAAGAAAGCTAGTAGGCAGAGATCCTACACAGCATGTTCTCAGTTAAACGCTTTAGGTTGCCATGGCTTTTACTACAATACACTGTCAATGCTGTATTCTTATTCTGAATGTCTTGTCATGCACATCACATGAACTGATTGCTGTCTCTGCACTTTGTACCAGTGACTCAGCTCAGCAGGGAACAGATACAGCAGGAGCTACCCATCAGGTAACAGCAATGTGGCATCACAGAGATGCACAGAGGTGCAGTGGGCTTTCTGGAGACTGGATGCAAACTTTTCACCTGACACCAGGCAAACCCATGAACTGCCAGACTCTGTGGTTTGTGCCCTCATGACAGGGCTGTGGTGTTGATGTGCCTTTCACTTGCTGTTGTACTGCACAGGCCAGGTGATGGCACCTCACAGATCTATGGTGGTCTAACAAGCACACAAGGCCAACCTTAGGGCCAGGAAACTAACAGACCCATGCTTTGGTCCTGCATCTTGTGCGTACAGCCCATTGAGGTGAAGACACCATTTTCTCAGTGTTACCAATCTCATCTAGCCTTCTTCACTCTCTCTGCTCACTTTCCACTTTATTTTGTTGCATTTTGCCTTTAGTTTTGTGAGTAAACAACAGTGCTGGACTCATTCACGCTATCTGACTTGCACCAGTGCTAACATGAGCTGATCTGAAGTGAATTACTGAAGGTCAGGGATATAGCTTGCTTCCTATGGTTTTATACCCGGGGCTGTACAAAAAGAACAAGCAACTTACTTTAATACAAGAAAAAAGACATTTATCTGCAAGAGAGCAAGACTGATGCTGCTGTTATGAAAAGCAGGCATGAGGAAGGATGTAAATTTTTGTTCACGTCTAAACTGTATGATTTTCTCTATATTGTTATATTGATTAGCTTTGCTAGCTTTCTCCATTCTCGGAGGAAATAAATGCCTGCAGTAGAAGAATTCTTGGTTATTTCAGCATACACCTCTTTTACAAATGAAAGGAAGTGTTAGAGAATGAAGAAGCAGCACTGCATCAGTGTATGAAACTGCGTTACATGCAGAGACATCCACAGAGGACCAGAACTGTCTGTGTTGGTTTGTTGCTACGCAGAGAAGCCACAATTATATTAACCTATTATTTTACTGAAGTGGAAATAGGAATACTTTTCGACTGAAGATTACAAAGATTGCTTTTAAATGTCAGTTTTTAAAGTATATTAGCTATTAAGAGATGCATTGGATACTGTCCCCTTAGTTTTGAGTGTAGTATGCAAAAATAAAAATGTAATGGCTCCTCATGGCAGGCTGTATTTAGACTTTGTGGTGGTTTTGTGCTCACTCAGAAAATCAGTACAAAACTTTGATTTTTTTTTTTTTTAAGTGCAGAGCTGCAGTGATTCTACATGAATTCCTCTCCATATTACACCTGTTTTACAGAGCAGACAACTTGTGAGGTTTCCAACATGTACATAATTCGGGGGGAAAAAAATATAGATAGATAGATAGATAGATAGATAGATAGATAGATAGATACTATTTATGTAGCAGCTTTACTAAAATTTACTCAGAATTGTGTTCTCAGGAAAGCACAATTTTAACCATGTGAAAGGTTGAAGGAGCTTACTAATCCTAAGAGAAAGAAACCACAGAAACATGACAAATTTAGTTGTTTTAATTGGAGATATTACAGAAAACACTATGTCATTTTCTTCTGAAGAATCAGTGTCCATTTATTTACAGGAAGGGTAAAAGGTTATGAAACTTCCCTGAAAGCATACAAATACATTGCATGAGGAAGACCTTAAAGTTTGTGAAGCAAAGGCAGCACTCTTAGGGTATGCCATACCTGGCACTTCTTGTAAATGGCCACTTGGAGTGACTGCTCCAAGGTGGAGCAAACTGGTTGGGATGAAGTTGAGCTTCTTCACAATGGCCCTGTATGGTGCTGTCTTTTGAATTTGTAGCTGAAGCACACCAATGGGCTGCTGCTAAGCAGTGCTTGCACAGCATCAAAGATCTCTGTTTTTTTCACTCAGCCCCCACGGGAAGCAAGTGGGCAGGAGAGGGGGAGGGCAACACAGCTGGGACAGCAGACCCAAATGGACCAAAGTGATACGCCACACTGTAAGGCATCGTGCTCAGCAAGAGAAGCTGAGATAGGAGAAGAAGGGGTGGGCCAATGTTCAGAGACCGGCAGGACATTGGTCTGCCTGTACAATCTCCCGTGTTTCACTTCATTTATTCTTTTCCTTTACCTATTAGGCTGTCTTTTTCTGACAGCCTGACCACAGGCTCTGTCACTTTTGTTCTTCCTATGTTCTCCTTCCATCCTACTAGAGGAGAGGAATGAGCAAGCAGCCCACCATGGTCCTTTTTGGTGCCCAGCACGGGACTTGAGAGGTTCAAGACAAGGAGAGATTTGATTGAATGGCATCTCCTCCTTCTCTTGGGACAGAAGTTGCCAGCCTCTTTAGGTTCTTGGGCATCCCTGCACAACAAGGGCTGTCATACCAGTGTAGGCCATGAATATGACTTTGTCTTTCCTTAGGGGTAATCAACTAGCAGGGGATATGGCACAGGAATCTGCTCTGAGGCAGCCTGGGTGACAAAGAGGGAAGGACAATCTGGACTCTGTCCTGGATCCAGCTGGGATGGAGTTAATTTTCTTCATAGCAGCCTATGTGGTGCAGTGCTCTGGCTCTGTGAGTAAAGCAGTGCTGGTAGCAAACCAAAACCATACAGCAGCTGGTGTGCCAACACAGTCTGACGTCAAAGTGCCATCAGGTCTCCAAAGAACTATCTCCAAAGGACTGAACTAAAACAAATAGAAATTCAGGACCATCTTTAAGCATACATCAGCGTGTTCCAAGCTCCTGGTAGGGTCCTGTTGAGTGATATTTTTCATCAGCTTCTTGTGCCATCTTGCAACTTACAGATTTAACCCAAAGAGTTCTCTTTTGCACTGGGGTTCCAGTAGTGGTGCTAATACTTTATTATTAGGTGTGTAATATAACTTCTCACTTAAGAAATTGGTGCACTTGGGTCACTAGTGCTAGAAATGGTCTTTATGCTTTGTTTTGCAGTTTGTGCTGTTCTTTTGCAGCCATATAAACCTGTAGGTAATAACATCATAGCTTACAATAATTTATGCTTGGATGAAGCCCTGAAGCTGTACTGCTATAAACAAAATCCCACAGTTAGCTGTATTTTGAATTTACTAGCCATCTCAGACAGATATACTAAGTCTGGAAGCCTGAAAGAGTAATCACTAATCAGCAAGTACATTACATTCTCAATTAATTCACTACTGCAGGTCCTGTGAAGGGCTTGTTTCTGCCTATGTTTAAACGATGCTTCCTTTTTTTTTTTTTTTAACAATGCATTTTGTAAAACTAGTATAGAGTCCCTCTGGCAGCAATTCATTTCGTTCACTTTTAAGTCTGCTAGCTTTGCCATCTTGTTTTCCTAAACTTCTCCAATGGTTAAAGAAGCAAGGACCTGTAGACCACAACAATCAGTGCTGAGGACCTGGCCCCTTCAACATGAACACTAGTCTACTCCTATGGAGTCAGTGCCCACTGCACCTGGAGTGCATTACGTGCACTGCTGTACTTTATCTTCCAGGTCGTTTCATCTGAAAAAATTAAGCTAACGTGCTTTGAGACTGTGAATCATAGTGTGAACCAAAGCCCAGTAGGTGGAAGGACTGGGAGGTTAGTGATAAAAGCATCGTTCTGATCCAGACTAACACACTAATAGAGACACACCCTTGAAGAAAGAGACACTTCTTCAGGCCAAAGTTTAAAAGTTTATATTAGGATTAAGTGAATCATGACCTAAAAGTTCCAGTTTTCTCCAGGGTCTCTGAGCAAGTAATTAGAGGCACACATGCTGAAGATGTCTGATGTTGCATGGGAAGCTGATATCTTCTTTCTGTATCTCAGACAGACGACAGATGTAGTTGTCATGCTTTTTGCTGTTGGTTTTCTTTTTTTTGTTGTTGGTGGTGGCTTTTTTTTTTTTCCTAGTTAAATTGAATCACTTCTCATTTTCCATCATTTTCATACCCAGTATGCTAATCATTTCTTTCACAAGTTTTATTCATTTCCTGATGTTTTCTTCCTGGCTCAAAACGTCTCACAAACACATCAACCATCACTAGCGTTCACCCCACCATCTGAGCACCAACCTCATTAAATCTCAGGGCTGCATAAAGGAATACTGATGCTGAAAGCAGGTTTAAATCATATACTGGTGGATAACTGATGGCACTGAGAACCTGTGGTCTGTGAACATACCAAATTATCAAGCTCCTTAAAGAAGTAATGAATACTGCTCACACTATCTGCATCAAGCATTCCTTTGTAATGTAGATGAAAGAACACACCAAAGCCATGATACTGTCTGCTCAAAAAAAACAGTGCTGAGGATGATTTCTCCTACTCTACATTTTCAGTCCTAGAACTATGCTGTGGGATTTGTTTTCTATTTGTTTGTTTGCTTTTTGCATGCTCTCAGAACTACAGATTATTTTGTAGCTGAAGGCCAGCCATCAGTTGTGCTACAGGGTGACACATTTCATGGAAATTTAATGCAAATAGTAATCATTCTCATCAGGAGCAGAAACAGGAGATCTCTCACATTTCACATCTCACTGCAGACACCTGCATGAGAGTGAGCTGCTCGAGTGGAGCCAGCTCCCTCACAAAACATCCAGCACAATGGATGTTTTTTACAACCAAAAAACTCAAAATCACTGCTATTGTACGCCTGGAAACCTTTATTTCATTTTCACACTCTTCCCTTTGAAGAATTTACTAATGCATACAACAATGTAGCATGTTCTTTTAACATGTGTTCGTTGCAGTGTTTACTTAATCTCCTGATCTTAACCTGTAGCTTCCCATTACAAAGAAACGTTACCATAAAACGCCACAAACAAAAAAATGCCACCATTTTAATGTTCTGCAAGTGTGCTACAACTAAACTGTACTGTACTGAATTATCAATGCATTTTGAGCACACTGCCACCAATATGTTGCTGGCCCACTTTGCCACATGCAGGACAATGATGTACTTAGTGACTCATCTCTTTATTCTGAACAGAGGGAACTCACTTGGATGCTCCTGGTCCATTCAGCCCGGCCAAACACTGATTTGAAAATCAGTGATGTCTTTCCCAAGCACATCAGAGGCTGCCTGTACTGTACAGAGGCTGCATGGTGGGTTCAGGCTGTACAATGGGATGTTACAAAGCTAAGCAAGCTAATTTTGGAATATTGCACACATCAGATGATTTTAGTTACTGCACCAGACTCCTTAAGTGAATATTCCTTAGGATTACTTGTTAAGGCATAACTCAGCTTGTCCATATCAGAAGAGTTTTCTACACTTTGTTCACTCAGTGTCACCTGCAGTAGTATTACATTACAGCTCTTCAACTTGCCACCTTGCATGCTCCATTCAGGTGACAAGAACACTTAATGCATGGGTGGTACTGAGCAGATAAAGGGCTGGAGGGTTTTTACAGGTTCTACTAAGTGCTTTCTTCAGACTAGAAGTGCACAATACCATGGTGATAAGGCTGTCCTGTGCTGATCTAAGGAAGCCTGTGATAAGGAATATAATAGGAGCAATAAGATTTAAAAATATATATCTTTCATTCCAGAAACTCTGTGTCTGTGTATACAACTGCTTACAGAGTTTTCTCTGAAGCTCGTCTTTGTGAAGTGGTGCATGCTTCAGCTCCATCTTAAATGGTTTTATGCCACAAACTGTGGGCCGTTTATTGCTCATCACTCCAAAGCCACTGAATTCTTCAGCTGTGCAGCCTGTTCCCTCCAGCCTTCCCACTAAGAATAAACAAGAAATTGGCAGGGATGGGTAGAAGGGGACATCCAAGAGACACTGAGGGGACATCAAAGAATGCCAGGAAGGGCCAACACAGAAAACAGCCATGTCCTATGCAGCCAAGGACTGGGCTGGTGTTTTAGTGCTGTGCACAGTAGTTGAACTATGTGAATTAGCCCACACAGCTGTAAAAATCACTGGGCCCATGATAAGAAAATGAAAGACAGTATTGTTGATGGTTTCTGGTTTTGCTTGTTTGCTGTTATATCTCACTCTCTGTATATCTGCCTTAATCTGAATGAATTCTTAATAAAGGATCAGCAACCTAAATAAAAACTGCATTTCTGATTGATTTCACCAGCTTTTTTTATTTTTATAGGTTTTGTACATGTGATATACAAAGCATGATAAAGGCTAAGATGGAAAGCAGGTGGTGGCAGTCACTGCCTGCAGTTAGTTGTCCCACTCACACTGAATGACTTTGTGCCACCTCCAGGTGGGACTGATTGCTGCAGAGTTTGTCAGAGGTAATGATGGCAGCATCATCTCTAAACTGTCCATGGTGAACCACATGAGATCCCCAACTGTCCTTCCGAGAGCAAAGTACAGAACTGCACAAATGCCTATCATTTAACATTGACAATTTTAATTTGTAGGAATTCAATGAGTTCCATGAGTCATGTCAAGCTTGACGTCAATTAGATTTTTGAAATAGCTGCACTGCACCATCCTGACTACATAAATTCACTCAGTCACATACAAAAACTCAGTTAAGAAAGATCAGAGTTAGCTGTCTTGAAAACAGACAGATTTGCTGACAATATCCTTTACAAGGCCACAGTGAGATCTTAATGTAGACTAACAAAAGTGCCACTGGTTGTGTCTGCTTCATTTTCAGCTGGCAGTGGCACATCTGCATGTTGCTACTGCTGGACTGCACTTAAGCAGACACCCCTGCTTTAAGTGGACTAAAAGTCAAGCCCTTTAACTCAAGCAGAGTGGAATTTATTATTGTCTCCTTGTGATGTGTGGGGAACAGGCTGTAGGTGATGAAATAACACACGCAGTAGTGATCTATCAGCAATGTATGACACCATCACCTCCTTCTACTGTTCTATAATTATCTATTATTCGTGGAGCATGAGAATGGCTATTCATTTAATGACCACAGAAAAGGCAACTTTCTTGATAGTCCACTTACTAGAATCAATGAAGCTCTAGTCAATTCAGCTCAAAGTGATTCAGCCAGCCAGCCAGGCATACACAGGCATAGTTCATAGGTAGGTCTATCACGTATTTGAGGTGTTCTAGAGCAGCCAAGACATCTGCATGGAGCTCACAAGTATGCATGTGACCTGTGGAGCTCTGGAGCTCTTTCTATAGCAGCAGTTGGATACAGCAGGCAATCTTCAAGGGCACCTGGATGCCCACATCTGGCCATGCAAAGCACTCTCCTGGTGTTTCTCTCAAAGAGTTCCTTTCTAAGATCTACAGCCAAATATAATGGCTTTCCTACTGTGGTTCAGGAGCCCTGCTGTAGCAAAGCTGAGCGCTGGTCCAGGCGGCTGGCTTCAGTCCATTATAGGGGTTGTGGAGGACCCTAACTATAAATTAGAGGTCGGTGCTGAGCAGCTTATTTAGGCCTTGCTGCATCCTACAGATGGATTAATTCCTCTTGAGAAACTGGCTGCACTCTCACGTGATGTTTAAAAAGTCAGTAACTGATGTAATAGCAGCCTGCAGTTCTTAAGATCTTCTGTCTTTCTTTGAAGATGGCTGGGATAAGAACTTCTCTGACCTGTGTTATGTAGAAGTCAGAGTATTTGATTGAAATACGTCTTCCTGGCTTTAGCACTTAGTAATCTTCTCTTGTACTGGAATAATTGGGCAAACTGAAGTGCCAGAAGTTCATCACTTTCTAAATGTGACCACCAATTACAACTGTGAGATGACTCATTTTTTTTATTTATTTTTTTAAATTAAGGATTGTTTTGCAGGGATCTGTTTAAACTCTCACATACCACCCTATGAAACCAAGTAAGGTGCTAAGAAGTCTTCATGAATTCTGGCAACCTCTTATTTATAACTGGGACCAGCAATCAACTGCATCTGTGAAAGAAGACACTGTTCATGAGAAAAATGTACAAGCCTGGCAAAGTACAGATCTGCCCCACAACATCCAAAGCTTATTGTCATCTCAAAGACTCCAAACTACATCCCTCTGGGCAGCTGAGGTATAGTTGCAAGTAACTGATGACAAAAATAGGAAATGACTCATTCAGGGAAGGAGACCCTTTTTTCCTCATTCAGCTGCATGACAGTGCAGACAGGTCCTAAACCAGGTGCCCTATCTCTTCACAACTAGTGATTCTTTCTGGTTGTTCATCTACATAAGAGCTGTTCAATCCTCTTTTTCTTCATCAGACTCACTCAGAAACTCGCCACTAGTCCAATGGTAAGCTAAAGGATGAAAACTGATTGCATGAGAGTTGACTACAGCTAAAACATAAATAATTTAGATGAGTATTTGAAGGGGTTGGGAGTTTTTTGTTTGTTTGTTTTTATTTTATGTATTTATTTATTTTGGAGTGCCATACCAACAATCACTCAATTCGGTTTCTAATTTGAGAGTTCTTTTAGCTTGTTTTCTGATGAAACTGCTTCAAGGCAATGACTAACGCCTTACAACATATCTGGTTGGCTAACAAAACATGTACTACCCTGGTGACCCAGACTTCAGCCAGCCTCAGTTCTATCATCTCTTGCATGGATTGCAAGCAACATGGTCTCCTCAGCTATCAACGCTTAAGAAACTCCAAAAATACTTCCTAGTGGTTCAGGAAACTCCATCACATCACTTCAATTACTTGGATTACCAAAAGCAAGTCAAAGCAATCCTCTATTCTTGGCACTCCCCAGTGATGACACCAAGCCAATCAATTTGACTCCCAGTTCTTATTAGTGGCCTGAGTTCTAGATCATTAAAGAGGCCTCCTAAAACTCTGTGATGACTTGACAAAGCAAAGCCGACAGGAGTTTGCTCTTTGGGTGTAACAGAGCTTACTGTAATAAGGTGCAATTATTTGTACAAGACAGAGCTTTCTTACAGGAAGATCTGTGTGTGAAGTCAGTTGCCATACAAGTTAAACAAAATGTTCACCTGTTTTTGGATTCATGTGCAAGGCGCGCTCGTGAGGTGCTGCTGTCCCTAATGTAAATACAGTCAATGTGGGAAGCATAAATAAAAGCTGTAAGAGGAGGGCAAGCCGAGCTGGTCAGCACCAACCAGTGCTCCATACAATAGATACCAACAAGCAGCCCGCAAGGAAGAGGGAAGAGATGGTCGGTTAGATTCTGCTTAGAAGCAAAGAGCGCATTTTTAATCCCGACTTGAGCACAGCCACCGCAACAGCGGGACAGACCTCCATCTCACCCGCTCTTCTCTCCAGGCGACGCTTCCGCGCAAAACGCATGCTCTAGCCAAGCGCCAAGCTCTCTGCCTTCCCCAGCCAGACCCGCCCTGCACTGCCCTATCAGTTTTATCCCCGGAGCCGCCAGGGCGGCGCGCCGCAGCCCCTCGGCCCAGCCTGCCGCACGCTGCCCGGACCCTCCTCACAGGAGCCCAGCCCGCGTGCCGTGCGACCCGCGTCCGCACGCTGCGGCTCACAAAACGAGCGGCTCCCAGAAGGAGCTGCCATCTTCTCGACGCGCACCCGGCTCGGCTCGCTGGTGCCGGTGGGCGCCGAGCGCCCCTCGCAGAAGAGAACTTCGGCGCGGCGCCGACTCCCGCGGCGCCCCCGCAGCTCCGCCCCGCGGCCGGAGCCGAGTCCCCCCCCACCCTCCTTCCGCCCCGCCGCGGGGCCGGTCCCGGCGCGGGC